>OX393557.1:2532637-2613360 GCA_947650365.1 Chamaelirium japonicum | reverse complement strand
TCACATATGAAGTCTGAATGAGTCTTGATCACAACATTTTATTAGTAACATGCTCTGATACCATGCTACAACCCTAGAGCAAGAGAGAGGCTAGGGTTTGGGGAGAATAAATTGTATTCTCATTAGAGGCCATTGTGCCATAGACATACAAGACTTGCCTCATGTGCGGCTCATGTACAGGAGAATAGTGTATACAAATTTATCAAACACTTTCGACCATGATACCCACCTTTTCCCTCTGAACTCCTGTTTTTCCAAATTTCTCATAAAGTAAACTATTTAATCATCCACAGTTCTTGATGATTTCGTGAGCTCTTTTAACTGACTGGTCTTGAACCTTTTTCTCCACTTATGGTCTGAACTTCATAATGTCACTCTCATGGATAGGATTCTGAATTGACTTGAAATGAATCTATACATAAGATATAGAAGGTTGATTTCATTTACCGAACTTTTGATTTCACTTGACCAAGTTAGAAACTATTGTTGGAAATTTTATAATTGTGAAAGCTCTCATTCAAAGGCTGGGGATCACCATACAGGGGCAGGTGCTGGAGGCAACATGGGAGCACTTGATTCGTTCCGGTCGGGTCCCACCACCTCCTATCATTAAGGAAAGATTCTGCATGAAATTGGAGGAGGACGACCATCTGGCCGCCATTTCGTGCATCGGCATCCATCAGAAGATCGAGTTGCAAGCTTTCTCCGAGAAGTCATGGTTTAGCTTGGTCAAAAGCAATGCCAATCGACTTAAAAAGGATACGATTCTCAGGTTGGCCTGCGAGCTGAGCAGCCGTATTGAGGAAGGTAGTCAGCCACATACGGTGTATGCGAACTTATTGAGCGCTTGTAGAGAATTTGTTTACTTCACCAAAACTTCGATCAATTCTCCAGGTGTTCATAGAACACTTTCATGCGATTTACAATTAAAATGTTAATAAAGAAGGTACTTATTGTACAATTCTTGGTTAAGTGTGTGTGACCATTCTGTTGGGGTCAAATGTTGATTAGTGACCTCAATGAAGCAATTAGAGCTTTCATGGTTATTGATTCCATCAGTAAAGGGCTCACAAAGTTCATCTGGATCTTGACTTATTATCAAAAACTCGTCAACAATGTCTTCAAGTCTCAGGAATTTCAAGATTGCCACGTCATCTATTTTCGTCAAATCTGATGATGAACAATAAACGAAGGGGTCAACTTGTTAAAGTTGCATAGTTTGAGGGTTTATTTGATCAAAAAAAAGTTCAGGGACCAATGTGGAACAAAACATTTTTTATTGGATTGAGTTGGATAACAAATTATTGGATTGAGGGTTCATTTTATTGGATAACAAATTATTGGATTGAGTTCAGGGACCAAAGTTGCATAGTTTGAGGGTTCATTTTTTATTGGATTGAGTTGGATAACAAATTATAGAAATTATTTTAAATTTAATTAAGGATTAATTGTTAGGCTGGTAAGGCTTAAACAAAACATCTAATATTTTTAGATGGAGTTAGACCACTTGTAATTTGTGTTACGATGATGAATGCAAATTCTTATATTAAATCAGTGTCTTCTACCTTCTTCATATTACGTATTATAAGGAACTGATTGCATGAACTTAATCTGTACAACCGATAAGGGGTTCTCTCTACCCACCAATTAGCCTTCTAGGTTTCTTGTTAGGCCTCTTGTCTAATCTCGGATTTTTTTGGCACTAATCTTGAGAGGGTGGTTGTCAGGTACCATAAATATTTAATGATCTTTTTAGAAAGGGCCTTCTTGATTAGAGTTTTGCTTATCCATCTCAATGGGATGCAATTCTATGGTGGTGGTGGTGATGACTAGCAGTTAGCACGGGAATGTGAAGAGGGCTTCAGGCACACCAGCCAGCAATTTGAATATCTTTTTCTTCCTATATATTAAGTAGAGAGAATGTTATAGAGAGAGAATATACATTATATAGAGAAATGTTATATAGAGAATGTTGTAGAGAGAAGCTATGGTTAGGAGAATACGTTGTAGAGAGGAAATACTGTAGAGAGAGAGAGAGAGAGAGAGAGAGAGAGAGAGAGAGAGAGAGAGAGAGAGAGAATACTTTAGAGAGTGACATATAACAGAGAGAGAATATGGGTAAAGAGAATAATACATATATATTGTTGTACAAAGAGAGAATATCGTAGAGAGAATGTTGTAGATGAAAAAATTACAATATAGAGAAAATATTATAGACAGAAATATTATAGACAAAGAAAATACTCTAGATAGAAACATTACAGAGAGAATATAGGTAGAGAATAATACATAAATAATACGGTGCAGTGGTAGCAGTAGAAGATGCTGGAGTCGCTGTAGCAGCAGCTGCAGTGCTACCAAAGTGGCAGAAAGATAATATTGTTGACATATACCCTATGGTAGACCTTCTCTTATGACCCGGCGGGTTTTGAAATGTGAGGATATCAAGCAAAAGGAATTTTATATATAATATTATATAGAGAGAAAATACTAGAAAGATAATATTGTTGATAGAGAATATATGTTGAGAGAATATTAAATAAACAATGTTATAGAAAGAAAAATGCTATAGAAATGTTGTAGAGAGAAAATATATGTAGAGAGATAAAATGCTATATAGAAAGTATTTTAGAGATAGAATATAGATGGACAAAATATCATATAAACAATGTTGCAGAAAAAGAAATACTATATATAGTGTTATAGAAAGAAAATGTAGTAGAGAGAGCATACTATAGAGATAATGTTATAGAAAGAAAATGCTTTAAATGGAAAAAATAACTACAAATCTGGTTTTGGGCTGAAAACCAGTTTTATTGCCAAATACTCTAATTAGATAATTATAGAACTGATTCTGAATAAGCTAAAACTGGTTCTGAACAAATCTAGCTTATGGTAATCCAAAATCAAAACCTGAAATTTCAAAACTCATGCTGAACACACCCTTAGTCCTGGACCGTGTAAAATGTTCGAGCTTGACTCACGTCAGGTTTAGGATCAAGCTTCATAAAATATTTTGTAACAAGCTCGGGCCAAGACCTAAGAGCATGTATAGCGGCCTCCTCAAAATTGGCCTCCTCAAAAGCACAGTTCAGGAGAAATTTTATGCCACATCATCTTTGAGGAGGGGAGGTAGATGGGTGTCTCCAGCAGTCTCCTCTAAATTATCTTTAAGGAGGGGAGGTAGATGACCTGCTAATTTTTAATTATATCATAACAATGACAATCATCCTCATTTGAACCGCACAATTGTCATCGTACGGCTGAGATTTAAAGCGCGAAGTCACACTCGTATGGACATTTTGACATTGAGGAGAATTTTTCCTCACCAGTGTTGAGGAGGACGTTGAGGCGTTGGGGTGGGGGCCACCGTATGACTTCACTATTGAGGAGTCCGCTGGCAGCCATTTTTTTCGGATTCTCCTCAATGGTGGTAGGACCGGCTCATTTGAGGAGGCCGCTGTACATGCTCTAAATCTTTGCTTTGGAACCGGGCCAGGCTTTGGTGTACATTTGCAAGTTCAAGCAGGGCCCGAGCTTGGGGAGTCCGACCCATCTGCAACCCTAGCTATATAATGGGCTGAAAACAATCCAAACACATCTAATAAACGGGTTAGGATGGGTCCAAAATAGTAATTTAGATTGAATGTGGGGTACATCGAACAGTTTAAATTGTTTGATCTAGCTAGGCTCGATTCTTAAACCCGCCGCCTACGAAGTCGGCTAGGCCGGTAGCCACCAACACGGTGGGCTATGGCTTCGGCGAGAAGGAAGGAGAGGGGGGGAGGAATGAGTAAATGGGTGGGGTTTTTTTACGGCTAATTAGGTCCGGATCCTTAACTATTTTGCAATGATAGCCACAGAACACCATAATTTGTTATATTAATTAAGGTCCTTATATTTTATCTTCAGAAAAAATAATCATTCACCGCGTTGCTACACTGAAGCCACTGTAGAAATAGTATATATTTGTCTTCAGAAAAAAAAAAATATACATTCGCCAGGTTGACATGCACTGTGTCAACCGGCGATTGTATACTCTTTCAGAAGATAAATGTATACTCTTTGCTGGAGGGGTAATTTTATCATTGAGGGGGTAAAAGAAGGGTGCGGTACTTGCTGCAGTACGTGCTATTTCGGGAGGGACTTGAGGTACATATATCGAAATTAACGTGTCTTGCAACTAAGAGTCATCCCTCAAAAAGGACTTATGTCAAACTTTTTCTTTTTTTGTTGCTAAAGGATGGTTGTACTTAAAAAATATTGCGGTGCAAATATTAACACCCTTCAAATTATCCAAGCCTGGTTTGGATAAACCCATGTTGACCGGGATCCGGGTCTAGCCTGACTTATTCGCATCCGATAACCGATGAGGGCCCACACACAAAAGGGCTCCAACCATAAGCATATCAGATTATTCTTAGGTTTCCTTCACATTGTTGCAAGTTCAAAAGAGTGGCACATGATTCAAAGGGCAAAGATGTTGCCTTTGGGATCTAAAGATAGTTTGACACCAACTATTTGCCATTTTTTCTTGTACGGATCGGCCACCCATTGACTCCATTGTCTATCATGAAATCGTTGCCGACCTTCTTCTACTCTGTTGCCATCAGCTGGAGGCAAAAGCCTCTCAATTATCATGTGGTCCCCTTGCTTCTCTTTCTCTTGGAACACTTTATGAAAAAAACTAGCACATGTTTTCTTTTGAGTCACCTCCTCCCCCTCTCTTTCCCTTAACTTTACTATTCAAGCCCCCCCCCCCCCCCCCCCCCCCCTCTCTCTCTCTCTCTCTCTCTCTCACACACACACACACACACACACACATTTTTGACCATATTGTTTTTGCTTTGGATGCTACGTGGGGGTTCTGGACCGTTCCCTAATACATAGGAGAAAATTAAGCAGTTTGATTGTTTGTAAAAGGGAGATCTCCGCCCACGGAGGTCACCTACTCGCGCACACACACCGACGTCGCAGTCCGTGTGTCCGACCCGGCAGTCGCCTGCTCTCCAGATCCGAACGCCCGTGCGATGCTTGGATCCTACCCCTTGAGAGATCCCCTCCAGGAGTGGGAACTTCGTCTCCCACCTGGGATCTGATTGTCCCTCTTTTCTTTCTCTGGTTGACGACAACATCACCATGGGGGTTGGCTACCGAACCCCACTACCCATGGCATCGGTCAAAGAAGCAAAACAGCTTGCCGAATGTGTCCCTATGTGTCACCTTGTGAGTATGTCTCAATGTGTCACCTTGCGGAAGAAAGAATCGATCTCATGGATCGATTTGGTGTGCGATACATTTAAAAATTTTCATCTAAATAGATCATTTGCGCAAAAGATGAATCTAACAGGAATCAAATCCCTAGAGACATCTACCGAATTGAACAATCTAGCAATGATACATGTACGATGATAAATCTAAGAGCTTAGGGTTTATACCTACTTGCGGGTTGTTTCACCATTTCAAGTTTCTTCTTTGCTGATGGCCACGAATTCGGATCTGCATGAAAACGTTTTGATGCGATGGCCATAACCAAAGTTGGATTGGATTAAAACTTAAACTGATGGAAAGAGAACTTCAAGACGGAGATGTAATATCTAGATTGAGGTTACTTAAGACTCCTAGAACTCCGCAATGATCAAAACAAAGCAGATCTTCAAGATAAAATCTGGGCAGCAATCATGAGAAATTTCCTAACGCAAGAGAGATGATTTTTTTTCGGGTACACCCGATCTCGCAACTCGATCCGGACTCTTGCACTCTGATCAGAGTGCAAGTGATCTCCTTCACTCAATCTCATAGACAAACATGAGTAGAAGAAATAAGAAAGAGATATCTTCTTCACACCAAGAGCACCCGAGAGTGAGAACAACAGAAGAGAGGAAGAGGGGGGGGGATAGGCCTTTTCTCGGGAAAACCATGAGGGAGGCCTCGGGAATAGTGCCCCCCCTATTTTTGGTCGATCCTCTCCCTCTCTAACCGATCCTCTCTCTCTCTCCTATTTTTAAAAAACCGCCCCCTTATCTCGTTGCCTTATCTGGATCCTATAATCAAGGGAGGAGATTTTATTTATTAAATCTCCCTTATCCCTTGATTATAGGGATGACGGCTACACATGCTAACCCTAATAGGGTGGTCGACCTATCTAGGGCATGCAAGATATTTTGGTTAGACCAAAATGCCCCCCATGCATCTAGTAGTCATTCACCTCATGACGGAGCACGCATGGCCCATTTCTTGTGCACTTGAGTGAGACCTAGCAACTAGGGCACCGCACTCACACATGCTCATCACACCATACGGTGGTGAATAGTGATTTTACTATTTACTAGAATGCCCTCAGTAAAACATGGAGTGCCCCTTAGTAAAAGTCACCAAACTATCATATCGTGTTCTAGTGCGACGCACACACACGGAACTGACCCCACATGATATAGAGGCAACATCATGTGTCTCTACACTCTTCTGAGATTGCTCCCTAGTGATCACACTCAGTCTTGTATAACTACCATGCTCCAGTACGATGCACTCATATAACGTAGGACCGTTAGGTCATCAACTCTACAACTCTTATTATGTTTGTGAGATAATGAGAAAGTAAAAATCTGTAACGATTGTGGATAGGGTGGAACCTTTAGGGACTATGATTCATGACTTCCAACTAGACCCAATCGACAGACTACCCAAGTGTCTCTGTCAATCATCTGGGCTCTAGTTAACTTGTGTGGCCACCCAGAGTGCGACGCAGACTGCACTCCAATTCTCCTAAACTTACTGCACTCTCTCGCATACCTCTGCTCTCCGCTTAGTGTTGGTAATTCGATATCCCTCCAATTGGTGCCATGTATCAACTCGAGTGGTAGAGAGTACCATCAGACTCGAGTGACCATCTGACTAGGTTCCTTCTAGGTTGACTAATCATAATGCACCTCGCTTAGGCCAAGCAACCGAATTTGGTCAACGGCTTCATTGCTGACCACCAAGCTTGGGTTTAATATGGTGTATGTTAGACCAATAAACGTACCTCCCGATAAGGATGTGAATGGCCTATAGGAGTGGTGTGTCAATGCAACGCCAGTCTGATAACCCATCACACCATGGTATTAGGTTATGGTTAAATCCCTCACACGTTGATGTACCAAAGTTATACGTAACTGATTAGTCCATTGATCATGATTCCTCAGGGTTTAGGATCAATTGCTCTAAGCAAAAATATAGTTGTATGCACTGGTGTCTGCTCACCGATCTGTGTATCGAGTTGGTTCTGTTCGGCCACAGACACTGTTCCTATGACCATAGTGGAGATACTCATACTTTATCATTCCAATAACTTATCCTGATAGGGCGACCAACCCTAATCAGAGCTGTGAATGATTTAGGATCATAGGACCGATCTACTGAGTCTCCCACTCAAATGGAATACTATATAGCCATGGCTCCTTCAGTTCTGGAAACAGAACACGTATAGTAATACGTACCTAAATACAATCCTAACTAAATTATCAATTATATATAGTCAAACTAGGGTTTTACGAGCTGTAGACCACATCAAACCTAATGTAAGGGACATGCTATCCCTCCTCGTTCCCACGTCCAACCATTCTGACGCTATCTTTTGTGCTCGACTGATATCTCCCCTGCTAGATCTTCGTATCGTACTCTGCAAGGTCGCATCTTCTTCTTATTGTCGTTGATCCTCTGCCTGTTAAGTTCTTCTCCCGGCTGCAACTTCGAAGTCCTTTGGCTACCTCTGTTGCATCCTCTCCTCTCAGTGCCTCCCTTTGGGACTGTCTGCACTTTGTGCCTGTACCCTACACTCTGGTACTTCTTTTGCACCGATGTGCATTAGTACGACATCTTCATCCCGTATCTATGCTCTGTCGGCCTGCCTGCGTCCTACGTTCTTCTCTCTCCCTTTGATCGAGCTTCTCTCATAGCAGGATTGATACCACGCCTCCCTTATCGATTGATATTTTCTCTCTCCCTCTAATCAAGCTTCTTTCATAGTGGGATTGATACCGCACCTCCCCTGTCGATCGAGATCCTCTCCCTTCTTCCGATCAAGCATTTCTCCCTCTGACGCCTCTCTTCTTGGCCATTTCTCAAATCCTAATCTTTCTTCCCGGTTGGGAGACCCTATCAGAGCTATGGCTCATCTTTCTCTTTAGTTGCACGGACCCTCGGATCTCCTCTCTCTGGTCACACGTGTCAGTTCTTAGATTCTCTCTCCTTGGTCATGTGATCATATCAGGGCTACAACTCTATCCTCTTTCCTTCGTCTGTGACAATTGAGATATCCTAGGAGGTGTCGAGTGCTTGTCTCCTACGGGGTCTCACTCATCCACACCTCTCTTAGCCGATATTTCCTTTATGCCTCATTCATTGTCGGCTTTCATCACCGCCGGTTTCCTCCTCTATGATCCTTAGTGATTATTGTCAGTTCTCTGGTTGACCTGCTTACTAGTTGGCCGGGCTCCCTCGGTTGTCATGCTTGCAGGTCAATCGGGTTCCCAGGATGACTTCTTTATAGGTCGATCTGGCTCTATCTTTACTTTACAAAATAAAAAATGAGATATTTGATGTATTTTTTCTTTCTTTTAGTAAGCAAACTGATGTTGGTTTATACCTTACATCAGTTTGACGGGGGGTGTTAGATATAGTGTTACTATTAGTCCCACTTTGGCATTGGTATTGTAATAGTGTGTATTCTCTCCTTATATAAGGAGAGGTAGTCTTATGTCAAGGAGGTCTCTCCAAACCTTAGTCTCTCTCCTCCTCTCCCTTGTAATACCCAGGGTATTCGTGTAGTCCTTACCCGAGCACGCCTCGTTGGGCAATACGAGTAGTCGTAACTTGTACACTTATTGGTCCATGGTTCCTTGGTAACCCTTCGGCCTACACTAGTAGTGGCCGAGAACTGAGTACTTTGGGGCATGGTCTACTGGACTACTATTATCCAAGCACCCTAAGTCTGTCGTGTACATGGGTCTCGGTCTCTTTACCAGCTCTCCCATTACCTCGAGCCTTCCGCTCAACTTATTGTCTTAGGGTTCATTATCTTTGGTTCTCCTTAGATAATTTTCAGTTTTAAGTTGGATGCCCTTATCAATTTTATGGAACCTCATATGTATCATCATTGTTGAGAGCTCAATGGGTCGAGGTGTAGTGGCCAACTTAGTGAAGGTGGAAAGAATGCCCAACATCACAAGGGGCTGAGAGGTGTAGTGACCAACTTGGTGAAGGTGGAAAGAATGCCTCCAAAATCTATGTCATGTTCTGTCACAGGAATTAAAGAACACCTCAAAAAACAAAAGAGTGTCGTGCCGACCTGGGCATGTGTTTGTCTCATTTTGAATTCTTGAAACCCATATTATGCAGATTTGGGTTAGTTATCCATTCTAACCTTTAAATAGAATTAGTTGGACGTACATGCCCCTATTCATTGACTCTATTACTATTTATATGAATTTATTTTTTGGACTGGCCAGACAGTCAGACGATCGGGCGCTAGAAGAAGGGCTCAAACTCAAAGAGGTCCGAATATTGAAACGGGGGATGTAGCAGCTACAATTGATGTTGGGCCCGATGCCCCCGTCCGAGAGTCGGAGGAGCACCGACCTCGGACCCCGTCGAGTCACGCCCGCACCGCAGTGATCTGCCAGGTGCAACCGGTAGCGTCGTGTTCAACGGATCGAGGAACCAGAAACCCATGAAGATCAGGCTGAATAACTGGCACATTGAATACAAAGCAATCAATCACACAACAATACGAATCATAGAATATCCGGCAATTAATGATTAGATTTTCACTATAGAGAAATGACATCATGCGGTAGGTCACCGTTTGTCAGACCTCCACAAACCCTTTCTTGATCTTCTCTCACAGAACACATGCATGAAATAGAGAAGACCCATCTGAGAGATTCAGAGTTACCGGAGAATACACCACGAGATGAAAGCGCCTGTAGTCAGGGGTGGAGCCCTAAATTTAGGTTAGAAATAGTAATTAGTGGGAATGCCCTCTTCCGAATGAGGTTTAAGCGGAACAACTGTTCCACATGCCAAACACCCCCTAAAGGTCCGGGTATCAAAAAGAGACACACACCATAAAGGGGATAATGACACGTATTTTTCTTGGCTGAGTCAACCCCTTGTTGCACTTCTTTAAAGGGCTATGATGTCGCGAGAGGGGGCAGCTGCCCATGTTCAGCATTCCACCTATCAAGAATTGATATGGTTATATCCTACTTATAGGGGTTTTTCATATTTCAGGGGGGGGGCAACCCCCCCCCACCCCCCCCCCCCCCCCCTCGCACTCATGTGGCTCCACCCATGCCCATAGTTGAATCCGATGAAGACTCCAAAGAACCAAGAAGATGATTCGCACACCGTATTATTTTCCTCCATCTTCTTTCTTCCTTCCTTCCCTCCCTCTTCTTGCGGCAAACCCTAGACCGGGCCTCCCATCTCCCCTCGTCCTTCAATCCACTCTCTCAACCATCTACCAAGAGAAAACACGTGGCAGTAGGAAACCAAAAAACCCCTAAAAATTAGGTCAAAAATAACTCAACCCGTAGCCTCATCGACCCAAAACCCACGCGTAGAAAACTGAGAGAACGGGCACCTAAAACCGGCATTAGTATAGAAAATCGATGCCCGTCTTCTGCTAGGATCGCCCCCCGGGCGCCCATAGACCGGCGCTCGGGTGCCCCTGGTCTGCGGGCTTTTTAGGGCCAATACCTAACAATTTATTAATTCATAATCCCGTGAACATGACATAAACAGCCATGATCAATTTGCAAGCACGAACAAGGCACAACAGCCTTATAGAAAAGTTCACTCCTCCATGGTGTCCACATATTGAGAGTCGATCAAGATCCCTGTCCAACATTGGAGAGAGGAATTACCACTAGGCTAAGAGCCCGTTGGTTACTGTTCATAAGATAAGGTGGCCGACGGTGATAATCTATATAACATGGCACGTCGGTTTTCTGCTGACTAGACAAAACGGAACCAAAAGTTGACTAGGACAAGCTGACTAGACAAAAAACAAGCTGACTAGACCAAAATATTCAAGCACCCCCCTTCTCCCTATTTTTCAAAAATGGACTAGGCAAAAATGGACATGCAGCCATTAGAATCCATCATCCTCATCAAAGGAAAGTTGTCATCACAACAAATGCTTCCATTTTTTATCCCAATTTCAAAGAAAAAGTGTTATCAAAGGAAAGCTCTTGATTTTAAAAGTTTCACCATATAATCCTGATTTCAAAAGAAAAACCTCATTCAGAGCAAAAAAAAAAGGAAAACCTTATCAGAGGAAAGCTGTCATCGCAGTGATCCTGATTTTTTTTAAAAAAATTCCCCTCCCACCTCTCAATCTCTCCCTCTCTCATGATCTCCTTCTCCCAAGTCCCCAACCCGACATGCACACGCTCGCCCCGTCCTCCCCAACGGCTATATTCATCTCACGGTCGTTTTTTATCCCAAGTTGGAGGCTTTGACCGATTCTTGCCTAGATTTTGGGAAGATGAAATTTGGTAATTTTTTTTTCTTTGATTCATTTGATTTCTTCGATTTATTCTTTTTAAATCCTCCACAGGCAACCAACCACTGCAACCATCTTTGTACTTGAAGATGGAAGCTAGGTATATGAAAAATATGGAGGATGTTTCAGCACACCATTTGTTATGATGGGGTTTTCACCACTTCTGATAAAAGGATATATCTAAGTGTCTATTATTCTCTACTCTCTTTTTTATTGTATTTATCATCAATATCTTCCTTACATCAGCTTCAGCCTTTGACCATTGAATGGGTTCAAAGTGTTAATCATAAATTTCCATGAACACCTTAATGGGGCCTCCAACATCACCAAGCACGTCTTTGGGTAGCCTCCTGCCAAATTTTTTTTCTCTATTGTTGCTTGGAATGTTTGGTCAGGCTATAGAGCAATCTACCAAGGAAAAATATGAATTTTAATGGTAATTTTGAACCCGACATAGCAGACCCGACACACGACCCGATACAAAATTAGCGGCTCTGGGTCAAATGGGTTCGGGTCGTAAACGGGTCGACACGACTAAACTGTTTAGTAAATGGGTCGGGTCCGGTTTTTGTCTCCGACCTGTTTAAGACCCGTTTAAAAATCAATGGGTTGGGTCGGGTTGGGTTTGCCCAGCATCCGATTACAGTATGCGATGGGTTCCACGGATGACTGTGATCAGGACACCCATGATGGTGAGTTGCAATGAAAAAAAAAAATAAAGAATAAATATTTAAACGGGTCTTATCGAGTCTTAGCGGTTGTCGGTCCGTCGAGGCGGGCCGGTGTTACTGCTGAAAGTTTTTTGTTACCGAAGGTGATCCGGAGCGTTGTCACCGAATGCGACGTTGTGGGTGGGGGTAGTGATGCCCAGAGGGTGTCCTGCCGTCGAAGGCAGTCCGCTTTTTTGCCGACAGTTGTGTTGCAGCCGAAGGCAGCTCGCTGCAGTGCCGACAGGCACGGGCATGTACTAGTCTATATAACATGGCACGTCGGTTTTGTGCTGACTAGATAAAACGGAAGCTGACTAGGACAAGCTGGCTTGACAAAAATGAACTGAATAGATCTAACCATTCGTTCAAAAATCAACGCACAATCTCAATTTCTCCGTCAACCAACTCCCTCCCCTTGGTTTCAATTCCCAATCCATTTAAATTGCACTAAATCCCTAAAATCCCGGCCCATTTAAACTGAACTAAGCCTGACCGTTCATCCCGTGATCGTTGTTCGCATCAACGGCTATAAACCCGCTTGCTGAAATTTCGACCGCCCCAAACCATCGGGTCGATCTCAATGAATCCGTTCGAATAGAGACAGCTGTGATTGATCGATTATAGGGGAAGGAAATGGGTGTCCCTATGAATGTCGGTGTTGTCGTCGAAAGTGTTTTGTTGCTGAAAACGTTTCAAATGTGTTGCAGCCGAAGACGGCCCGCTACTGTGTCGACAGGCACGGACATACACTAGTATATGACAGGTAGACGATGGGAGAGAGAAAAAGAGATCATTGGAGTAGTGGGATTGTGATAGTGGGATTGGAGAAAGGATTTTTTTCCAACCTCTCTAAAGAAGATTGAAACACCACCTTCCTCATCATCTTAAGGGTATGTATGTCATTTTACTTTATTTATCATGGAGCTTTGAAAGGAGGCAAGGAGGAGGAATGTGGGGTTATCGTGGGATTGGGACGGGTAGCGGTGGCAACAGGTTGGTCGGTGGCATCGCCCCCCTCGGTTGCGTACGAGTAGTGACTAATAACGTCTTCCTCTCGTTCACAACTTGGTCGGTGTGCAGCCCATCTATGTCCGTCCAACAAAGCCCACAATCATTACAAGAATCAGAACAATGTAAAAGGTGTGGCCACGTGTCAAACAAACAGTCGCCCGTTGCCTTTCACGACAAGTTCGCATCAAAAAATTTCCTCACCTTCCTGCACTGCACTGCACTCTTTCGGCGGTGCAAGTTGTCAGTTGGGCCATGACCCGAATCAATCGGGCCAAGCCCATCGGTTGGCCCCCTCCTCTTTTTTATGAAAAGTACTTGCTGCTGCCATAATAGGTTCCCCCCCTCCCCCCTTTTTCAAATAGACATACAGGGCTGACATTGAAAAAGGGACAAGGATCGACTTTGCTCTTGTAACAAAAACGACCACTAACAAGCTGGAACCACCCAGGCCCCGTGTGATACGAAAACAACGTCCAGGATACGTGCTGCTGGGGGGGATTCCGCCGGCCACACCCGATCGTCAGATGGAGCAAGATCGCCTCCACCTCCTTCCCGCGTTACCTGCAAAGAGACCAAGGCTCACCTCCGAGCCAAGGCCCCTCCGACGCTCAAGTCAGGGAAGGGAGCAACAACAAGCGTGGTCTAGGGTTCAGGAGCGAAAGATTGCTTACCTGCCCATAAAGGGGCGGGGTTCTTTTATAGACTTCATGCGTGTGCGAGATTTCCTACGAGAATCTCGGAATAACTACGGCGGATCTTCCCGATCGAACGCTTTTCATATCTTTCCTTCTATGCTCCCGTGGATCGCGGGCCCCTAATTAGTCATGGGTGACCCAAGATCCTAACGGACGAGATATCATCAGGGTCACCAGCCTGGCAAACCCCTAGAAGTCCGCCGAGATCTCTTGGCCGTTACGAATGTCCTCCGATCTTTCCTTACCCCAGGGGTGGCTCTCCGTCGCCGATCAGGTCGGTCTTCTCAGGGATTTGGGTTGCCGGAGCAGGTACACGACATGCCCGATCTGGTTCCCATCATGGAGCTCGAGTCAACTTGGTCTGTCTCCAAGACTTACATGTAGCCTGCGGACCGGGTTGGACAGGATCAGACGATCCGGTTCTTTGCGCCTTCAAACCGGGCCTAGCCGGGTAGCTTTGC
Organism: Chamaelirium japonicum; assembly: GCA_947650365.1. Lineage (NCBI taxonomy): Eukaryota > Viridiplantae > Streptophyta > Magnoliopsida > Liliales > Melanthiaceae > Chamaelirium > Chamaelirium japonicum. The sequence goes on along the minus strand of OX393557.1, from coordinate 2,598,935 downwards.
TGTACACCTGTCATCATCTGAACGTTGCACTGAAAAACCCCTTCTACAAAAGCTCCATTTCGGTCCTTGTGTCTATAAACCATGGGCCAAAAGTCTCGTCTGTCATCAGGGTTTTGCCACGTGTCTTGAATTTGGATCGGCGGCTCATGGACACGATGGATAATCATCATTGCCCTTCTCGAGCTCCTGCTACGGGGGTCACGATCCCATCGTGCTTAAATGGGGATCTCAACCACCGAGGCGGTTGATCCCACAATCGTTGGATCTTCCCCCTTTCGACGCTCAGGATCGCTCCGTAATTTTGGATTCACTAGTTCCGAAAAACGGGCGGCGCTTCAAACCTTCAAATACCTGCTTCAGCGCGCGAATAGGACGCCCGCTCTTTGTCGCCTTTTTTCTTCTTCTTCTTGCCTTTTAGCTTTCTTGCTTTCTGCAACCGCTTACCTCGCCCGACAATGGCTCGTCCCGGAGACAACACGATGCTCACCCCAGAAGAGCAGCTCATCGTTCTGAAGGAAGAGTTCCCGTTTCTTCACCAGTGCGACGTCCAACTTACTAACATCACCACCTCCGTCGGTCCGAGCTACACCGTCATCTTCGGTGGGCAACTGCGCGCCAGTCTTCTCCGGGCGGTTCCTCTCCTATCTCCACCTTTGCTCGCGCCAATTGGGTGCGAACTCCTGGCAGATCCTCCATTGTTGCGACGTCCTTCACACCCGCAGGGTTTCGGTCAACCTCGACTGGTTCTTCGGCAAGTACCTCATGAAGATGGCTCTGGTCCAGGGATTCAGGGGTAATATTTCAACGGTCGTTCCTCTTCAGCCTTGGTGTTTGCCCGATTCCGACCCGACTTGGACGATACTACCACTACGCCTGGTTGGGGACTGGCGTGGTGAGTTTGCTGTGTCGGAGTTCAATACCCACGTGCCCGACGACATTTTGCTTCGTTGCAACTTCCTCAAAGGGAGAAGAGTCCAGAAGGAACGTAGATGCCTAGATCATGGACATCTATGGGCATACACCAGTCCATTGGGAGACCACTTCCGATCCGATCCAGCATGCTCATGGAGCAAGTAACCATTGCCCAGGTCGGGGATGTGCCTCGAGGCCTATCCCTTGGCGAGAGCATCCGACAGACAACTCATCCAGTGATAGAGACGATGGCGGTAGAAGCAGTGGGGAGCTTGACAACGACAATGATAACGATGACGAAGGGGACGTAGTGGTGGTATCGGCAGCGACGACTGTAACAGAAGGGCTGGAGTTGATCCCTCAGGCCGTGGCGATGGCGGGAGCACGGGCGAGCTTGGTAGGGCCAGTGCTGGCGGGGGCCTCATTGTCCCCAGCTCCGAGCACTCAGACTCCAACATGGAGATTATAGAGGAGGGGCCTACCCGAATCCTTCCACCGGGCAATTTCGTTGTTGATTCGTCAAGGGTTGCTTCCTTTTTACCGGGCAGCAACCACCTTCGGCCGGCCACCCCTCCCGATGGTAGGGTGGGGAAGAGGGTCCATGAAACGTCCCCCATCGAGCCCCAAGCATCCGAAGGGGAAGGTCCTGGTACAGAGGCACCGCTAGAGCTCAAGCCCGAGGTGACCTCTGAAGGCGACCTCGAGAATGAGGTGCCTCTCTCCGACGAGGAGCTCCTCGGGTCTCCCCACCGAATTCATCAATCTAAGCGAGCTTGATTGTAATCGAAGCATTTCGGCTGCTCCCTAGGGACACAAGCGATGCCTCCCTGGTGCTGCCCGAGTAGGAGCACTCGGTGGACCCAACTCCAAAAATCCTACCGGCCTCGGTTGGCAATACGGTAGGGCCAAGCGCAGCCATGGGCATTATGAATGAGGCGACATCCGTTGAGGCAGTGTCCCCCGTGACGGGTGAGGCTCTAGACACGAAAGCTCGACCCAATCCTCCGGGTAAGTTCTTGAAAGTTATTTCCAGATATTTCCCCTTGTTTAACTATCCGACTGTCAATTCTCTTTTCTTCGTTCAACCGAGGGCGAGTAGCCTATGGATGATGCTGCCGGTCGGTCGGAGCGATCTTTCAATGATCCTCTGGGTGTGGCGAGGCCAGTCGACCAAGGCGCTCCATCATCTGGCCTGCCTTGGCCGTCTGCAAGGAGGGAGGAGGTAGCCACCCAATCCTAGATGATGACAGTTCTGCTGACCTCAAGGTCGATGTGGCCCTGGCTCGGGGGTATATCCTCCCCAACGAGTATGATGGCAACTTATCCAATCCATGGCCCCTCTTCTTCGGAGCTCGATCTCCCACTTTGTTCTGGTACGTTTGTACCATACTATATGACTAAGAAGTCTGTTGTGCCTAATCATCACCCCTTTGTAGGGTCTTACAGGCCTTATTCTGGTCGGGAAATGGGCGGAGCAAGAGTCTCGGAAACTCCACTTGCTTCGCAAGCTCTCCAACCAGTCCCCCAATTCTAAGAACATCCCCCCCATTGCCCACCTAGTCCATGAGCGTGCTTTCCTTACGGAGGCAATGGAGGCAAAGAGGAGGAGAGTCCATTGAATCCAGAGCGTGGCCCACGAGGGCCTGCGAAATAAGGACGAGGAGGTAGCTCAACTTCGGGGTAAGTTGTTCGCCTTGCGAGAGTCCTTTACACAGAGGGACTCCAAGGTCGAGGCTCATCGAGCGTAGCTCGAGCAGGAGGTCACCGAACTGCGAGCGGATCTCGCCCGACTCTAGCCCCTAGTAAAAGCGAAGGAGAAAGAGCAGGAGACTACAACTATCCTCGTTCGAAATTTACAGTATGATCTGGATGACTCCAATGCTGCTCACGAGACTGCTCTAATGAGTTGCAAGGACGCTTTAGCTCACCTTGCCTCAGAGAAGAAGGCCCGAGCAGCTAAAATCGATCCTCTCCATGAGGTGCACCGAGCCAAACTGGCAGCGAAAGATCAGGAGCGCAACCACAAGATCGTGTCCCTCCAGTACCGGTACATGGAGATGGTCCAGTCGTTGTAATGCCCTGCTGTGCCCATTTTTGTACTTCGCCAAAAACGAATGAAAAGTTTTTTTCTTTAGCAACTATCCAACAATCATCTTTGTGGACCCCAGGCGGAGCTGCGGGTCCCACGATCATCTTCCTGGACCCCAGACAGGGCTGTGGGTCTATATGCACAGAAAAAGATCTGGGTCGTCTTTATTGCAAACACACGAAGATTACAGAGTGTCGGGACCCGGGGACTCGGGGGTGGTGAGCCAGGTGCGGCGAATATTGATCAGGAGATTATAGGAGAGATCCTCTAGAGGGTCCCTTTGATCCGCGTCTCCACGTGGTATTCGTGCGAGAGCTATGAAGGGGTTGCCCAGAACATATGTCTTTACAGGGTGAGGGTTCTTTGAGAGGATAAGGAATATCCGTCGTTGCTTTTGTCCCTTTCGTGCTTCGCGCTTCCTCATCTAGGGGTTTTCGGCTTCGTTCCTCGATCTTTGTGTCTTCCTCAATCCTTGCTAAACCTCGGCGTCCTTGATCGTCGGTTCACGGTGTCGATCGTGCTTTTGGCGTCGGCTTTAGCTTTGCTTTGGTGCTTGTATTGCTTTGGCACGGGCTTTACCGGGGCTTTTGCTTTGGTTTCTTGCATTGACTTGATCTTCTTCTCGAACGACGATGGCTGCTTCTTCAAAGCTTCTTCCGACTTCCTCGACGGTTATGGCGTCGTTTTCACTTCTCTTCTTTTCCGAACTTCTTTGGCGTGATCGGAGTCGAAGGCTTGGCTTTGCTTCTCTTCTTCTCCGGGCTTCTTTGGCGTGGTCGGGATCGAAGGCTTTACTTTTGAAGATGGTGGGGGTGGCACTGATCTCCGTGCGACAGTTGTAGCGTCGGCTTTGCTTTGAAGGCGACGGGTGTAGTGACGCTTCAGGTGTCCCTCTCCGAGCTTTCTTCTTCGTGGATGGAGTGGGCGTTTGTCAAAGGCGACGGGGTGATGACGCTTCGGTCCTCTTCTCTGGGCTTTTGGGCTTGATCGGAGTCGAAGGCTTGTTGGAGCCAAAGGGGTAGTGCCGCTCTGATCTTCTTCTCCGGCCTTTGCTTCTGGCGTCTTCGAAGGTGAAGGATTCTTCTTCTCTGAGCTTTCTTCTTCGTGCACGGAGTCGAAGGCTTGACCTTCTTGTGCAAGGGTCTTCATATTGATGAGGGTTTTCAATAGACTAAACCGGTCCCGAAGGGATAGGCTTGCCCATGCCTCGAGAAGCCTTGGGTCGATGAAGAGCGCGTCTCCTCTTCTGCAGAGCTTCCTCGCTTCGTTTTCAGCTTCCGACCTTTTGAGCCTTCCCCCTCCCCCTCTATTAATAGGTGAAGGGGGGAGGGGAGAGATATGGGAAGTTTATTTGAATCCCTTTAATATCTCTCCCATAATTACCCCGAGATTTATTCTTCCATTGAAGAGAGGAATAAACCTTTATTTGCAATCCTTTTCTGGCGGAGTAGTTATGGCTCAATCTTCTTTGGATTATTTTGAATCTTGCACATAAAGTCGATGGCGACCCGGCTTCGTTTCTTGTCCATCGGATCGAGGGATCGGCACAGATCCACACTTATGTAGACGTCATACGCAACCTCCCCCCGCGCATGGCGGTATTTATTTCCTTTTTCTTCTTTCCTTTCCTTTTCTTTTCTTTCCCTTTTTTTTTCTTTCTTTCTTCCTTTTCCTTCTTTTCTTTTCTTTCTTTGCATGGCTGGCCACCCCCCTAAGGGGTTCGGATTTCTATAGGGGGGCCGAGTGGGCCCCACTTGGGGATGGGCCCACTCGCCCCTTGTTTGGTGTGGGTCGGGTTCGGTTTACGTGTCGGGTTTGCCTCCGAGTCGGTGTTGTTGTAGCTCTTGTGTCCTTAGCGTGGATTTTCTGTATTAACATTAATAAAGATGCTTTTCATTATTGCTTTAATTAGAATACTACTATGATATATATTTATACACATATAATAAAGGACCCTACGGAACACAGTAGGCCACTGAGGCGCATGGTGGATCCATGATTGGGAGACCCAGTGGACCAGTCATGTGTAGACCTAGAACTAGTTCACAGCTTAGGTGATACCGGTCGCTTCACCAAGAATAAGCTGTTGGTAGGTAGAGGATGTGGTGAAGTCTCCACCACAGGAACGTGGGATTCCCATTCACCTGACCAAGCACGATGATCGTGTTGAACAAGAACCAAGACGGTGCACAGTTCAGTGATTCAGACACTGGTGCATAAACCGTCTTACTACTATAGATAATATGTCCTTAACCCGGAGGGACCATGTACACTGGGCCAACCAGTTGTGTGGTGCTTTGATGTGCCAACGTGTGCGGACCTTCCATAGTCCAATACCACGGTACGTTGGGTTACCCAGCTGGCGCTTGAGTGACATGTAATCCCTATAGGTTATCCGACGTCCAGTGTTGGATGGGTGCATTTTGATGAGTCAATCTGTGCACACAGTTAACCCAGGCCTAGTGGTTGTCAGTATGATTGACAATGTTCCGGATGCTAGGCATAGCATCAGAAGATGTGTGGTGTTATAGATGACAAGTCATCAAACCCTAGTCAGATGATCGATCAAGATCTGACGATGCTCCCCACCACCCGAGTCGTATCATGGCACCAGTAATAGGAGGGACTGAGGATTATCGGAATATAGTAGGAAACAGGGTTACGAGGGAGTAACATAAGTTTAGGATCACTAGAGTTCAACTCGCGTCGCACTCTGGGTGGCTACGCGGGTTAATCAGAATTAGGGCTGATTAACGGAACTTTCGGTGTGTCACCAGAACAGTTAATCAGGGATCCGGTTGAAGCTAGAGATCCCGAACCCTGAAGGTTCCACCCTGTTGTTGCGTATAGGAATTGTTCCCTGACCTGGTTGGATACGTTGGATGCGAAGTAGCGCGATGGAGCGCAAGACCGGAGCCTAAGAAACTAATTCACATGTGTTACGGGCCGTAGGTGTATTTTGATAAATACTGAAATATGACTCAGAACATGTTGAATATGGATCTTAGAATGAGCGGAATAATTCCAGGAGCTCATAGGCGCTGACGGAACTCAATTCCGAGTAGTGCACCTCACTCAATCTCTCTCGCAGTGTTTCACTTTTTGTGAAGGGCGTTTTCGTCCAGGCTTCACGATAGACACCTGAAACCCTAAAAACTGCCACCCTCTTATCCTTATCTACTAGGGACCGGCCCTATAAGAGAAATAGGGAGAGGGTGGGCCGGCCACAAGTCTCCCCTCTCCAGAAAATCCGAACCTCCCCCCTCTCCTCCTCTTTGTGGTTTCGACCAAGAAAGAAAGAGGAAGAAGAAGGAGGAAGGAAGGAAAAGGAACAAGAGAGAAAGAGAATGAGGAGATCTCGCAGCTAGCCATCGTCTTCGCAACGGATTCCTCCGTCGGCTCGTAATCCTTGCACTCAGAGACGGGATTTCGAGGATTCCTCAATTCGCAAAGGACAAGGTGCTATCCGACAGTTTCCCTTGCAATTCACGTGCGGTTCATCATCGTTCTGTTCTCTCCGGATCATAGATCCACAAGGTATGATGATTCTAAACACCTAACTAGATGCATGCATGTCTTCCGTAAATCGTAGTATGTCTCTAAGGTGTCCGCATATATGCTAAGATCATAGATTTGCATGTAGATTGTTTTGTAGAATTAATTGTAATGAAACATACACCGTATGATCTTCGGATCTATCTTTTGCTTCCGCTGCGACTCTGATAAGCGGATCTAATTCCAACAAATTGGTATCAGAGCACGCTTTGGTGTATGTTTCATGCATGAATTCGTGAAAATATCATGTGAATATATGATGGCATATGTTTTCGTCGGGGTTCAGCGTAGATCATGCATATGGATTGTGCTATGTATCGTCTTTTTACAGGTGCCGCGCTGAATAGTAATCTGTGATTGCATACCTCTGGGGGTTGGACCCCGGATTTATTTTTTGCATTGATTATTATTATGCTTGTGGATTTTAAGGATTTAGATGGGCGGGGGTGGGGGTTAACCACCCTCGGTTCCCTGGCCATATTTTTAAGATTGTTTTCTTTTCTTTCTAGCGAAATTGTACACGAACGAGCACTAGCTCGAAGCGTGTTAGTTTTTCGGTCACAAGAAGAAGGAGATGATGCTACATCCACTGTTCGGGCAAGCAGTGCCATGGCGTGCAAAGACCCGGCGAAAGCGTGCACGTTGGCGATGATGGGGATCGTCGTCAGAGATCGTGCAAAATGGAAGAGCAGGATATCTTGGTTGTGCTATTCAGGTTCAGGGGTCGGACCCTGGACTTGATTCAGTTTGGATGCTATTTTTGTTGATTCTCTTTTCTTAATGTTTAGAGAACCCCGATGATAATGTGATTATCTATCTTGCTTGTGAGTTTGTCTCTAGATCAGGCTAAGGGTTAGTACTAAGCTTATGGATTCATCGGTGTCTGTATATGGTTCTAACACGTGCGAATCCGGTGGCTAACTAAAAGGAAAGGTGGTAACCGACCTCGTGGTAGTTCAGGTAGCCAAGTACTGTGCACCGAGATAGACGCAGTGTTAGATTTTTTTAGAGATAATTAATGTCTCCATAAGAAGTATGATAACCCTAGTGGGATGCCCTTTCCCCACGTGGTCCTAGCGATCAAGTTAGGTTAGGATTTCACTGTGTGATACCCGTTTCTAGATGACATTTGATGGTAGTATGAACTCATCACGATTTGGTTATACCACCATTAGGTTGAGGTCCGGCGGAGGTTGTCGGATGTCCTTATTTAGCCAGCATCGAAACCTATTATGAGATAAGGTCTACTATGACATCAGGCATCAAATTGTGAACGAGACGTCATTCTAGTGGGAGTCCTTTCCATGTTGACCTTAGGCTAGGCTCTAGATCTTAGGATTATGGGCAAACTAGTGAAGTATCGAGATCCTTGGAATCTATGTAATGTGATCCTTGCAAGAAAAGTGAAAGCTGAGTATTCAAGATAGGGACTATGATATTTTCCAAGGATACTAATGCTTTGTGGGAAGGTTTGTAATCCTAGTGGGAGCATGATAGACCAGGGTCTAAGTCTAGGAGGTCGTGACCTTTCTAGATATGCATAAAACCTTATAAAGAAGGAATATGTAAGAGGTTCCCACCAAAGGGGAGCCCCTGGCCTCCACAATCAACCGGCTAAGGGTCTGGGTGGGAGGTACGCAGTTCGATATTCCCACCGGGTGAGAGCTGTGTTTCCTTCCATGCTAGTTCGCCTAGTGGTTTCCTTCGGGACATGGAGGATGCCGGTGGCAGTGGGTGACGGTTTCTTTCTGCACCGTGGGAGCCTATGAACCCCCCTACCGACACCACCTAGATTTGTGGGAAGCATCCGAAAGCTTATGTGAAACCACCGTTGCTGCGCACGCGGGTCACATAAAGCTGGCCAAAAGGAGACTGGGAGGTCTTTCAGTTTGCCATGGATAATTCTGATGAAGACTGGGTCATAAAAACCCCGTTGGCAGAAGCAGTTGCATGCTCTCACCGAGATGCTGTCTCTAATTCAAGGCCGATAGTCTCAGTGCTCGAGCCCAGAGAATTTAGATTCCTGGATATCTCCACTTGAGGTAGTGAAGACATAGCGGCTCGAGTAAACATTATCTATTTTTAAATTCTATAAAATATATTGTAGTAAACCCTAATTTTTGCTTTAAACCATTGTTTATAGAAAATATGATTAAGCTCGACCCCCTTGCCTCCATCCTTAATGATAACAAACTTACGGGACCAAACTAGGAGGACTGGAAGTGTAACCTGATGCTCGTCCTAAGGGTTGGCAAACATACAGTTGCCCTAAGTACCCCTCAACCGGCCATGCCGGGACCAAGTGCAACTGAGGCCCAGTTGAAGGAATGGAAAGACTGGCTAGATGCTGATGAGATGTGCAAGTGCTATATAGTGGCATCCTTGCAGACCGTCCTTCAGAAGCAAGTCAAAGACATGGCCTTCACTTCAAACATGATGCTCTATTTAAAGAAAATGTTCGAGGGTCACAGTCGGGTAACCCGTTACTTGACCATCAAGAAATTGGTGTCCATAAAGATGGCAGAGGGGACTTTAGTTCGGGATCATATGCTGAAATTGTTTGACTATGTGAATGAGCTTGGTTCCTTCGATGACATCTTGGATGCAGAGATCCAGACCGACATTTTTCTCGCGTCTCTGTCAGGAGTATTTGAGGGCTTCGTTACCAACTTTAACCTTAACCGATAGGAGATGTCTAACGCAGAGCTCCTAGTAGTGCTCCAGGCGGCAGAGGACGGGATAAAGGCAGGAGCCCAATCCCTGAACGTAGAGCGGAATTCTTCTCTAAAAGCCAAAAGCAAGTTTTAGAAAAAAAAGTCTAAGAAGCCCGTGAAGATGGGCCAGGTGCAGTTGTAGGTTCCTAAACAGAATGGTCCGACGAAGCCCAAAGAAAATTGTTTCCGATGCGGCAAGAAGGGGCACTGGAAGGGCGACTGTCGTGCGGCTCCAAAGAAGGCTAAGACAGGTATATCTCAAATCTACATAGTGGAATCCCTTGTAGCATCCAGCTGTTCTCCAGTTTTATGGATTGTGGATTCTGGTTCCACTAACCATGCTTGCAATAATTTGCAGGGGTTCAAGGAGACAAGAAAACTGGGTAATGGGGAGATGATCCTAAGCATGGGAACTGAGGCCGTGGCAGAGGCTGAAGCAGTTGGAGATATCGTCTTGCAGTTTCTTGATGAAAGAAGTTTATTACTTAGAGACATACTATATATAACGTCCTTGAGACGAAACTTAATTTATGTTTCCTTATTGAATAATGAAGGTTTTTCAGTTTTATTTGATGCTTCTAGTGTGTCAATTAAATTGAATGGTTCTTTTGTTTGTAAAGGGAAGATACAGAATGGTCTCTATGTAATTAACTCCAATCATAAGCAAGATAACATAACTGAAGCTTGTGTGATTAATTCATCGAAAAGGAAAAATCCGTCAGATAATCCAACATTCCTTTGGTATCTAAGGCTTGGACACATAGCCTCAGACAGGATTCACAGGTTGGTTAAGGTAGGACTTTTAAGTCCAGATATTTCAGAAAGCCTACCGACGTGTGAGTCTTGCCTGGAAGGCAAGATGACTAAAAGATCTTTCCGAGCCAAAGGTTGCATATCTCAGGAGGTATTAGAGTTGGTACATACTGATGTATGTGGGCCCATAAGTGTCCGTGCCATAGGAGGCTTTGAGTATTTCATCACCTTCATGGATGATCACTTGAGGTTTGGATACATATACCTAATACGGCGGAAGCCTGAATCCTTTGATAAGTTCAAGGAGTTCAGAGCTGAAATAGAAAAGCAGACGGGTAAGAGTATCAAGTCTCTTCGATCGGATCGAGGAGGCGAATACATATCAGATGAATTTATTGGATACCTGCGTGAGCATGGGATCGTATCCCAGTTGACTACACCAGGGACACCACAACAAAACGGTGTATCTGAGAGGAGAAACCAAACTTTGTTAGACATGGTTCGGACTATGATGAGTTATGCAATATTGCCACCTAGTTTTTAGGGATATGCCTTAGAGACGGTAACATATACTTTGAACTTTGTTCCATCAAAGTCAATACCTATAACTCGTTGGGAGTTGTGGTTGAAGTGAAAGCCAAGCCTGCAGCACTTTAGGATTTGGGGTTGTCCAGCACATGTGTGGAAGGACAAGCGAGATAAGATGGAGTCAAAGAGTAAGGTATGTCTGTTCGTTGGGTATCCAAAAGGGACAAAGGGTGGTTTATTTTATGATCCTGAGGATAGAAAGGTTGTCGTCTCGACGAACGCCGTATTCCTGGAACATGATTATTTAATAGACCATAAGCCCACCAGTAAAGTAGTTCTTGAAGAATTGCTTGGTACTGATGGGAGTACGCAGATAGAAAACGCAGTGGGAGCCGATACCACTAAAATAAACGATATTGTAGAATCGACTCCTATAGAACCACCGCGGGCTCGTCGCAGTGGGAGGACCACAAGTGCTCCTGATAGATACATTGGAGAAGCCTTCATGGTAGATCCAGAGTTTCAGGAGGATGATCCTCTGAACTATGACGAAGCGATGGTATCATCTGACCATGCAGCATGGCAGGAAGCCATGGAGGCAGAATTGACATCGATGTCCCAAAACTCGGTCTGGACACTTGTAACACCACCTCACAACATTAAACCTGTTAGGTGTAAGTGGGTGTATAAAAGAAAAAGAGGTACGGATGGTACCGTTGAGACTTACAAAGCTAGACTAGTCGCTAGGGGTTATACCCAGCGAGAAGAGATCGACTATGACGAAACCTTTTCGCTAGTGGCTATGCTTAAGTCTATCCGGATTCTCTTGTCCATTGCAGCCCATTATAATTAGAAGATCTGGCAAATGGACGTCAAGACCGTATTCCTCAATGGGGATTTGGAAGAAGACATCTATATATCTCAGCCTCCAGGTTTTGTCGCAAAAGGTCAGGAAAGTCTGGTGTGCAAGTTACAAAGTTCCATTTATGGACAGAAGCAAGCATCCAGAAGTTGGAACATGCGTTTTGATTAGGCTATCCAGTCTTATGGATTTGAGCAAAACGTGGATGAACCATGTGTTTATAAAAGGAGCGATAAGACTGCAGTAGTTTTTCTAGTGCTTTACGTAGACGATATCCTACTCATTGGAAACGATGTTGGAACGTTGTCTACAGTGAAGATGTGGTTATCCTCTTAATTTGACATAAAAGACCTTGGTGTAGTGAGTTATGTTCTAGGGATCAAGGTAACTCGAGATCGCCAGAACAAGACTCTCTCGCTGTCACAGTCAGTCTACATAGATACTATCTTGGTCAGATTCAGTATGCACAACTCCAAGAAGGGACTGGTTCCATTCAGACATGGAATGAAATTGTCCAAGGATCAGGGTCCTAAGACTCCTGAGGAGAGGGCAGAGATGCAGAAGATACCTTATGCTTCGGCTGTAGGGAGTCTGATGTATGCTATGCAGTGCACGAGACCATATATATGCTATGCAGTAGGCATGATGGGCATGTATCTGTCAAATCCGGGTCTAGGGCACTGGACTGCTGTGAAAAGTATACTCAAGTATCTCTGTAGGACGAGAGATTATGAGTTAGTTTACTCTTTATAGGAACTGATACCGATTGGATATACGGATTCTAACTTTGTGTCAGATCCGGAATCCAGGAGATTGACATCAGGGTTTGTGTTTTCATTAGGAGGAGAAGCTGTCAGTTAGAGGAGCGTGAAGCAGGGATGCATCGCAGATTCGACGACAGAGGCTGAGTATGTTACGGTGTGCGAAGCAGTTAAGGAGGCGGTGTGGCTCAAGAAGTTCCTCACGGACTTAGGATGCGTACCGGAGCTCAAGATCCTATTGTCCTTTACTGTGACAATAGTGGAGCGGTAGCACAATCCGAGGAGCCAAGATATCATCAGAAGAGCAAGCATATCGAGCGGAAATACTATATTATCCGGGACTTACAGAAGAGAGGGGAGGTTGCAGTGACTCAGGTGGCGTCTACAGATAACATGGCGGACCCTTTCACAAAGGCGTTACCGACCAAGGCTTTTGAGAAGCACGTGGATGCCATGGGAGTTAAGACTGTTGTTCCCCGCTAGGCCAAGTGGGAGATTATTGTAGCTCGTGTGTCCTTAGCGTGGATTTTCTGTATTAACATTAATAAAGATGCTTTTGGTTATTGGTTTAATTAGAATACTACTATGGTATATATTAATACACATATAATAAAGGACCCTAGGGAACATAGTAGGCCACTGAGGCGCATGGTGGATCCTCTCCGAGCTTTTTTCTTCGTGGATGGACCGGGCGTTTGTCAAAGGCGACGGGGTGATAACGCTTCGGTCTTCTTCTCCGGGCTTTTTGGCTTGATCGGAGTCGAAGGTTTGTTGGAGCCGACGGGGTAGTGCCGCTCCGATCTTCTTCTCCGGCCTTTGCTTCTGGCGTCTTCGGAGGCGAAAGGTTCTTCTTCTCCAAGCTTTCTTCTTCGTGCACGGAGTCGAAGGCTTGACCTTCTTGTGCAAGGGTTTTAAAGTTGATGAGGGTTTTCAATGGACTACGCCGGTCCCGAAGGGATAGGCTTGCCTGTGCCTCGAGAAGCCTTGGGTCGATGAAGAGCGCGTCTCCTCTTCAGCAGAGCTTCCTCGCTTCGTCTTCAGCTTCCGACCTTTTGAGCCTTCCCCCTCTCCCTATATTTATAGGTGAAGGGGGGAAGGGAGAGAGATGGGAAGTTTATTTGAATCCATTTAATATCTCTCCCATAATTATCCCGAGATTTATTCTTCCATTGAAGAAAGGAATAAACCTTTATTTGCCTTCCTTTTCTGGCGGAGTAGTTATGGCTCAATCTTCTTTGGATTATTTTGAATCTTGCATATAAAGTCGATGGCAACCCGGCTTCGTTTCTTGTCCGTCGGATCGAGGGATCGGCGCAGATCCACACTTATGTATACGTCATAAGCAACCTTCCCCCGCGTATGGCGGTATTTGTTTCCTTTTTCTTCTTTCCTTTCCTTTTCTTTTCTTTCCCTTTTTTTTTCTTTCTTTCTTCCTTTTCCTTCTTTTCTTTTCTTTCTTTGCATGGCCGGCCACCCCCCTAAGGGGTTCGGATTTCTATAGGGGGGCTGGGTGGGCCCCACTTGGGGATGGGCCCACACGGCCCCTTGTTTGGTGTGGGTCGGGTCTAGTTTGTGTGTCGGGTTTGCCTCCGAGTCGGTGTTGTTGTAGCTCGTGTGTCCTTAGCGTGGATTTTCTATATTAACATTAATAAAGATGCTTTTGGTTATTGTTTTAATTAGAATACTACTATGGTATATGTTAATACACATATAATAAAGGACCCTAGGGAACACAGTAGGCCACTGAGGCGCATGGTGGATCCATGCTTGGGAGACCCTGTGGATCAGTTATGTGTAGACCTAGAACTAGTTCACAGCTTAGGTGATGCCGGTCGCTTCACCGAGAATAAGCTGTTGGCAGGTAGAGGATGTGGTGAAGTATCCACCACGAGAACACGGGATTCCTATTCACCTGACCAAGCACGATAATCGTGTTGAACAAGAACCAAGACGGTGCACAGTTCAGTGATTCAGACACTGGTGCATAAACCGTCTTACTACTATAGATAATATGTCCTTAACCCGGAGGGACCATGTACACTGGGCCAACTAGTTGTGTGGTGCTTTGATGTGCCAACGTGTGCGGACCTTCCATAGTCCAATACCACGGTAGGTTGGGTTACCCGGCTGGCGCTTGAGTGACATGTAATCCCTACAGGTTATCCGACGTCCAATATTGGATGAGTGCGTTTTGATGAGTCAATCTGTCCACACAGTTAACCCAGGCCTGGTGGTTGTTAGTATGACTGACGATGTTCCGGATGCTAGGTATAGCACCGGAAGGTGTGTGGTATTATAGATGACAAGTCATCAAACCCTAGTCAAATGATCGATCGGGATCTGACGGTGCTCCCCACCGCCCGAGTCGTATCATGGCACTAGTAATAGGAGGGACTGAGGATTATCAGAGTATAGTAAAGAACAGGGTTACGAGGGAGTAATATAAGTTTAGGATCACTAGAGTTCAATTTGCGTCGCACTCTGGGTGGCTACGCGGGTTAATCGGATTAGGGCTGATTAACGGAACTTTCGGTGTATCACCGGAACAGTTAATCAGGGATCCGGTTGGAGCTAGACATCCCGAACCCTGAAGGTTCCACCCTGTCGTTGCGTATAGCAATTGTTCCCCGACCTGGTTGGATATGTTGGATGCGAAGTAGCGCGATGGAGCGCAAGCCCGGAGCCTAAGAACCTAATTCACATGTGTTACGGGCCATAGGGGTATTTTGGTAAATACTGAAATATAGCTCAGAATATATTGAATATAGATCTTAGAATGAGCGGAATAATTCCAAGAGCTCATAGGCGCTGACGGAACTCAATTCCGAGTAGTGCACCTCACTCAATCTCTCTCGCAGTGTTTCACTTTTCGTAAAGGGCGTTTTCGTCCAGGCTTCACGATAGACACCTGAAACCCTAAAAATCACCCCCCTCTTATGCTTAACTACTAGGGGCCGGACCTAGCTTCCTTGAAGCAATAGGGGACCGGCCCTATAAGAGAAATAGGGAGAGGGAGGGCTGGCCACAAGTCTCCCATCTCTAGAAAATCCGAACCTCCCCCCTCTCCTCCTCTTTGTGGTTTCGGCCAAGGAAGAAGAAGGAAGAAGAAGGAGGAAGGAAGGAGAAGGAAGAAGAGAAATAGAGAAGGAGGAGATCTCATGGCTAGCCATCGTCTTCGCAATGGATTCCTCCGTCGGCTCGTAATCCTTGCACTCAGAGACGGGATTTCGAGGATTCCTCAATTCGCAAAGGACAAGGTGCTATCCGACAGTTTCCCTTGCAATTCATATACGGTTCATCATCGTTCCGTTCTCTTCGGATCATAGATCCACAAGGTATGATGATTTTAAACACCTAACTAGATGCATGCATATCTTCCGTAGATCTTAGTATGCCTCTAGGGTGTCCGCACATAAGCTAAGATCATAGATTTGCATGTAGATTGTTTTGTAGAATTAATTGTAATGAAACATACACTGTATGATCTTCGGATCTATCTTTTGCTTCCGCTGCGACTCTGATAAGCGGATCTAATTCCAACAGGTGCATGCGAGTCAGGTCCGGGTCCAAGTACGTGTCGAGTTTGCCTCCGTATTGGTGCATACAAGTCGGGTCCGGGTCCGAGTGCGTGTCGGCTTTGCCTCCGCATAGGTGCATGCGAGTCGGGTCCGGATTAGACACAATTTGTGTGTCTACAAGTGTCCCCTTAAGGATGAGTGCGCTGACGGAAACGAGGAGTACTTGTATACGTAGGAAACGCAGAGCACTTATCCTTGATTCCATTCTTGGATGGGATTGGTGGCTTATTTAAGGGCCCCTACCCTCTTTATTCAACACCTTGCTCTTGCGAAGATTCTGCTGGCTTTTGGAGACCGCCGTCGGAAGAGTGCTGCCTGGGGTTGCACGCGACTTGCTCCGTCTTCCCGGTGTCGCCTCTTTCGTCGGTGGCGGCGGCGATGGTGCGCGACTTGAAGATTGTTGTGAAGGCGGGTTTGAAGCGACAGGGCAACGACGACCGCGGCAAGGAGGACGGAGGAGCGCGGCTGAGGTGTTGACCGCCTTCGCTGCCTTCTTCTTCCTCTTCCTTCTTCTTCTTCTTCTTCTTCTTCTTCTTCTTTTTCTTTTTCTTTTCTTTTCTTTTTCTTTCTTTCTTTCTTTCTTCTCATTCTTCTTCTTCTGGTTCGCAGTGGCGCAGCGGCAGCGGCGGGCGCGGGCGGCATCGGCCGGGGCGCAGGCGGCAGTAGCAGTGGCGCGGGCTGCGGTGGCGGTGTGCGGGGGCGCAGGTGGCAACGGCAGCAGCACGGGCTACGGTGGCGGTGCGCGGGGGCGCAGGCGGCAACGGCAGCAGCGCGGGCTGTGGTGGTGGCGCGCAATGACGCAGGCGGCAGCGGTAGCAATGCGGGCTGCGGTGGCAGCGCACAACGACGCGGGGGTGCGGGGCGCAGGCGGTAGCAGTGCGGGGCGCAGCGTCGTGAGGCACGGGCTGTGGTGGCGGTGCGCGGCACAGCGGTGTCGGCCAGGCGGCGTGCGTGGGTGCTGGGGCACAGGTGGCACGAAGGCTGGAGCGGCATGGGGCGGTCGCCGGCGTGCGGTGCGGAGGTCGGCGGGCCAGCTGCCGGACCCGATCGGGTCGGAGGAGGGTGCGAGGGTCGTGTGGAGCCGGCTTGGTCGGGCCAGGCCCCGACTGGATCGAAGAAGAAAGGGGGGCTACGGGCCCCCCTTCCCTTGTGCAGGTTCGGATGGGAGGGGTTGTGCCCCCCCCCCCCCACCTCGGTTTTTTTTTTTCTGCCGGTCGGATGCGGGTCCACCGGCGGGTGACACGGAGCGGCGCGGTGGTGTTGGCTGTGGGTTTCTAGCGAAATGGCAAGCGCGAGTTCCGAGCGGCGGCCGGCTACATGATGCCGGCGACGCGAGGTCCAATACAGGCAAGAGGCGGCAGGCGACCGGCACAGGCGGTATCGGTATGGGTAGTGTGCGGACGCCGTGCAGCGCAGGGGTGCCTTGAGTAGGTCGGTGGGGGTTAGCTGCATGATGCCGGCGACGCGAGGCCCAGTACGGGCGAGTGGCGGAATGCGACCGGCACAGGCGATATTGGTGCAGGTAGTGTGCGGACGCCGTATAGCAGAGGGGTGGTTGGTCGGCACGGGTGGTGCGTGGATCCCCAGAGTGCGGCGCGAAGGCCAAGGCGCCGTGGCGTGAGTCGGGCGGTTCTCCTGATAGGGGGCTGTGGGCCCCTCGGGCTTCAATTGTGAACCTTTTTTTTTTTTTTGCGCAACTCCCCCCTGCTTGTTTTGACTTGCTTCTCTTTGTGTCTCTTCAGGATTCGAACTTTCAAGGGTTTGACTTCGCCGGGGTGGATAGCTGAGGACTTCTCCGATGGGAGTAAGTGTCTTCGCTTCCCCCTTACTCGGGTGTACCGCTACCATAATTCAAGGAGAGAAGACCTGTCATTGCTCCAGATTTTTTGGCGTGGTTAGGGTCGAAGGCTTTACTTTTGAAGATGGTGGGGGTGGCACCGATCTCCGTGCGATGGTTGTAGCATCGACTTTGCTTTGAAGGCAATGGGTGTAGCGATGCTTCAAGTGTCCCTCTCCGAGCGTTCTTCTTCGTGGATGGAGCGGGCGTTTGTTGAAGGCGACGGGGTGATGACGCTTCGGTCCTCTTCTCCGGGCTTTTGGGCTTGATCGGAGTCGAAGTCTTGTTGGAGCCGACAGGGTAGTGCCGCTCTGATCTTCTTCTCCAGCCTTTGCTTCTAGCATCTTCGGAGGCGAAGGGTTCTTCTTCTCCGACCTTTCTTCTTCATGCACGGAGTCGAAGGCTTGACTTTCTTGTGCAAGGGTCTTCACGTTGATGAGGGCTTTCAATGGACTAAGCCGGTCCCGAAGGGATAGGCTTGCCCGTGCCTCGTGAAGCCTTGGGTCGATGAAGAGCGTGTCTCCTCTTCTGTAGAACTTCCTTGCTTCGTCTTCAGCTTCCGACCTTTTGAGCCTTCCCCCTCCCCCTCTATTTATAGGTGAAGGAGGAAGGGGAGAGATATGGGAAGTTTATTTGAATCCCTTTAATATATCTCCCATAATTATCTCGAGATTTATTCTTCCATTGAAGAGAGGAATAAACCTTTATTTGCCTTTCTTTTCTGGCGGAGTAGTTATGGCTCAATCTTCTTTGGATTTAATTTTAATCTTGCACATAAAGTCGATGGCGACCCGGCTTCGTTTCTTGTCCGTCGGATCGAGGGATCGGTGCAAATCCACACTTATGTAGACGTCATACGCAACCTCCCCCCGCGCATGGCGATATTTGTTTCCTTTTTCTTGTTTCCTTTCCTTTTCTTTTCTTTCCCTTTTTTTTTCTTTCTTTCTTCCTTTTCCTTCTTTTCTTTTCTTTCTTTGCATGGCCGGCCACCCCCCTAAGGGGTTTGGATTTCTATAGGGGGGCCGGGTGGGCCCCATTTGGGAATAGGCCCACCCGGCCCCTTGTTTGGTGTGGGTTGGGTCCGGTTTGCGTGTCGGGTTTGCCTCTGAGTCGGTGCATGCGAGTCGGGTCTGGGTCCGAGTGCGTGTCGGGTTTGCCTCCGCATTGGTGCACACAAGTCGGGTCCGGGTCCGAGTGCGTGTCGGGTTTGCCTCCGCATAGGTGATTACGAGTCGGGTCCGGGTTAGACACCATTTGTGTGTCTACATGGTCCCACTGTCATCTTTGTGGGCCCCAGGTAGGGCTGCGGGTTCTACTCTCAGGGGTTAGCCAAATTTTGCACCCACAGTTATCCCCTCCCAGCTAGGTAGGTGCTAAACTAACTGGATAGAACTTCCTGGTGCAAAATCGGTCACTCGTCTGCCGACCCCCTGTCAGTGGCCGACCGTTGTGCGTCAGCTGACCCCTGCCAGCGGGCTGATTGTCGTCGGTTTGTCAACTTGCTGCACGGGGCCGATCATCGCGCTCGCTGACTTCCTATCCGAGGTTGGCCGAGTGCGTGTCCGCTGACCCATTGTTCGGGCCGACCATTGTGCTCACTGACCCCCTGCCCGGGGCCACCCAAGTGCGCGTTCACCGATCCATTGTCCGGGCCGATCATCACGCTCACCGACCCCCTGTATGGGGCAGACCTTCTTTGCCTATTGACCCGTTGCACCGGGGCGACCGTTGTGCCCACCGACCCCCTATCAGGGGGGCCGGCCAGGTGCGTGTTGGAATTGGGTTCCGCTAATCAGAGTCGCAGCGAAAGCAAAAGAAAGATCCGAAGATCATACGGTGTATGTTTCATTACAATTCGTGATACAAAACAATCTACATGCAAATCTATGATCTTAGCATATGTGCGGACACCCTAGAGGCATACTACGATCTACGGAAGACATGAATGCATCTACTTAGGTGTTTAGATTCATCATACCTTTTGGATCTATGATCCGGAGATTACGGAACGATGTAGAACCGCACTTGAATCGCAAGGGAAACTGTCGGATAGCACCTTATCCTTTGCGAATTGAAGAATCCTCGAAATCCCGTCTCTGAGTGCAATGATTTCGAGCCGACGGAAGAATCCGTTACGAAGACGATGGCGAGCCTCGAGATTTTCTCCTCCTCTTTCTCCTTTCTTCCTTCTCCTTCCTTCCTCTTCCTTCTCCCTTCTTCTTCCTCTCTTTTCCTTGGCCGAAACCAGAAAGGAGGGGGACTAGGGGTCGGATTTTTGAAGGGGAGGGAGTAGAACCATTGGGCCAGCCCCTCCCCTCCCTATTTCCTTTATAGGGCCGGTCTCCCATAGCTTCAAGGAGGCTAGGGCCGGCCCTTAGGTGGATAGGGATAAAGGGGGGCGATTTTTAGGGATTCCGGGTGTCTATCGTGAAGCCCGGACGAAAACGCCCTTCATGAAAAACGAAAAACTGAAAGAGAGACTGAGTGAGGTGCGCTACTCGGAATCGAGTTCCGTCAGTGCCTATGAGATCCTGGAATTATTCCGCTCATTTTAAGATCCATATTCAATGTATTCTGAGCCATATTTTAGTATTTACCAAAATACCCCTACGGCCCGTAACACACGTGAATTAGGTTCTTAGGCTTCGGGCTTGCGCTCCACCGCGCTACTTCGCATCCAACGTATCCAACTAGGTCGGGGAACAATTCCTATACGCAACGACAGGGTGGAACCTTCAGGGTTCGGGATCTCTAGCTGCAACCGGATCCCTGATTAACTGTTCCGGTGACACACCGAAAGTTCCGTTAATCAGCCCTAATCCGATTAACCCGCGTAGCCACCCAGTGTGCGACGCGAGTTGAACTCTAGTGATCTTAAACTTATGTTACTCCCTCGTAACCCTGTTCTCTACTATACTCCGATAATCCTTAGTCCCTCCTATTACTGGTGCCATGATACGACTCGGGCGGTGGGGAGCACCGTCAGATCCCGATCGATCATCTGACTAGGGTTTGATGACTTGTCATCTATAACACCACACACCTTCCGATGCTATGCCTAGCATCCGGAACATCGTTAGTCATACTGACAACCACCAGGCCTGGGTTAACTGTGTGGACAGATTGACTCATCAAACCGCACCCATCCAACACTGGACGTCGGATAACCTGTAGGGATTACATGTCACTCAAGCGTCAGCCGGGTAACTCAACGTACCGTGGTATTGGACTATGGAAGGCCCGCACACGTTGGCACATCAAAGCACCACACAACTGGTTGGCCTAGTGTACATGGTCCCTCAGGGTTAAGGACGGATTATCTATAGTAGTAAGACGGTTTATGCACCAGTGTCTGAATCACTGAACTGTGCACCGTCTTGGTCCCTGTTCAACACGATCATCATGCTTGGTCAGGTGAATGGGAATCCCACGTTCCCGTGGTAGAGACTTTATCACATCCTCTACCTGCCAACAGCTTGTTCTCGGTGAAGCGACCGGCATCACCTAAGCTGTGAACTAGTTCTAGGTCTACACAGAACTGGTCCACTGGGTCTCTCAAGCATGGATCCTCCATGCGCCTCAATGGCCTATAGTGTTCCCTAGGGTCCTTTTATTATATGAGAATTATCATATACCATAGTAGTACGTATTCTAATTAAAACAATAACCAAAGTCATTTTTATTAATATTAATACAGAAAATCCACGCTAAGGACACACGAGCTACAACAATCTCCTACTTGGCCTAGCGGGGAACAACAGTCTTAACTCTCATGGCATCCACGTGCTTCTCAAAAGCCTTGGTCGGTAACGCCTTCGTAAAAGGATCCGCCATGTTATCTGTAGACACCACCTGAGTCACTACAACCTCCCCTTGCTTCTGCAAGTCCCGGATAATGTAGTATTTTCACTCGATATGCTTGCTCTTCTGGTGATATCTTGGCTCCTTGGATTGTGCTACCGCTCCACTATTGTCACAGTAAAGGACAATAGGATCTTGAGCTCCCGGTACGCATCCTAAGTCCGTGAGGAACTTCTTGAGTCACACCGCCTCCTTAGCTGCTTCGCACGCCGCAATGTACTCAACCTCTGTCATCGAATCCGCGATGCATCCCTGCTTCACGCTCCTCCAACTGACAGCTCCTCCTCCTAATGAAAACAAAAACACAAACCCTGACGTCGATCTCCTGGATTCCGGATCTGACACAAAGTCGGAATCCGTATATCCAATCGGCATCAGTTCTTGTGAAGAGTAAACTAACTCATAATCTCTCGTTCTACGGAGATACTTGAGTATACTTTTTACAGCAGTCTAGTGCCCTGGACCCGGATTTTACTGATACCTGTCCATCATGCCTACTACATAGCATATATCTAGTCTCGTGTACTGCATGACATACATCAGACTCCCTACTGCCGAAGCATAAGGTATCTTATACATCTCTGACCTCTCCTCAGGAGTCTTAGGACCCTGATCCCTGGACAACTTCATTCCATGTGTGAATGGAACTAGTCCCTTTTTGGAGTTGTGCATACAGAATCTGACCAAGATAGTATCTATGTAGGCTGACTGTGATAGTGAGAGAATCTTGTTCTGGCGATCTTGAGTTACCTTGATCCCCAGAACATAACTCGCTTCACCCAAGTCTTTCATGTCAAATTGAGAGGATAACCACACCTTCACTATAGACAATGTTCCAACATCATTTCCGATGAGCAGGATATCGTCCACGTAAAGCACTAGAAAAGCTACTGTAGTCTTATCGCTCCTTTTATAAACACATGGTTCATCCACGTTCTGTTCAAATCTATAAGACTTGATAGCCTAATCAAAACGCATGTTCCAACTTCTGGATGCTTGCTTCAGTCCATAAATGGACCTTTGCAACTTGCACACCAGACCTTACTGACCTTTTGCGACAAAGCCTGGAGGCTGAGACATGTAGATGTCTTCTTCCAAATCCCCGTTGAGGAATACAGTCTTGGCGTCCATTTGCCAGATCTCCCAATCATAATGGGCTGCAATGGACAGGAGGATCCAGATAGACTTAAGCATCGCCACTGGCGAAAAGGTTTCGTCATAGTCAATCCCTTCTCGCTGGGTATAACCCTTAGCGACTAGTCTAGCTTTGTAAGTCTCAACGGTACCATCCGGACCTCTTTTCCTTTTGTACACCCACTTACACCCAACAGGTTTAATGTTGTGAGGTGGTGTTACAAGTGTCCAGACCGAGTTTTGGGATATCGATGTCAGTTCTGCCTCCATGGCTTCCTGCCATGCTGCATGGTCAGTGGATACCATCGCTTCGTCATAGTTCAGAGGATCATTCTTCTGAAACTCTGGATCAACCATAAAGGCTTCTCCAATGTATCTATCAGGAGCACTTGTGGTCCTCCCACTGCGACGAACCTGTGGTGGTTCCATTGGAGTCGATTCTACAGTACTGTTAATCTTAGTGGTATCGGCTCCCACTACGTTTTCTGTCTGTGTACTCCCATCAGTACCAAGCAATTCTTCAAGAACTACTTTACTGGTGGGCTTATGGTTTATTAAATAATCCTGCTCCAGGAATACGGCGTTCGTCGAGATGACAACCTTTCTATCCTCAGGATCATAAAATAAACCACCCTTTGTCCCTTTTGGATACCCAACGAACAGACATACCTTTGTTTTTGACTCCATCTTATCTCGCTTGTCCTTCTGCACATGTGCTGGACAACCCCAAATCCTAAAGTGTTGTAGGCTTGGCTTTCGCTTCAACCACAGCTCCCAAGGAGTTAGGGGTACTGACTTTGATGGAATAAAGTTCAAAGTATATACTGCCATCTCTAGGGCATATCCCCAAAAACTAGGTGGCAATGTTGCATAACTCATCATAGTCCGAACCATGTCTAACAAAGTTTGGTTTCTCCTCTCAGATATACTATTCTGTTGTGGTGTCCCTGGTGCAGTCAACTGGGATACAATCCCATGCTCATGCAGGTACCCAATAAATTCATCCGATAGGTATTCGCCTCCTCGATCCGATCGAAGAGACTTGATACTTCCACCCGTCTGCTTTTCTGCTTCAGCTCTGAACTCCTTGAACTTATCAAAGGATTCAGACTTCCGCCACAGTAGGTATATGTATCCAAATCTCGAGTGATCATCCGTGAAGGTGATGAAATACTCGAAGCCTCCTATGGCACGGACATTTATGGGCCCACATAGATCAGTGTGTACCAACTCCAATACCTCCTTAGATCTGCTACCTTTGGCTCGGAAAGACCTTTTAGTCATCTTGCCTTCCAGGCAAGACTCATATGTTGGTAGGCTTTCTGAAACATTTGGACTTAAGAGTCCTACCTTAACCAACCTGTGAATCCTGTCTGAGGCTATGTGTCCAAGCCTTAGATGCCAAAGGAGTGTTGGATTATCTGAGGGATTTTTCCTTTTAGATGAATTAATCACACAAGCTTTAGTTATGTTATCCTGCTTATGATTGGAGTTAATTACATAGAGACCATTCTGTATATTTCCCTTACAAACAAAGGAACCATTCAATTTAATTGACACACCAGAAGCATCAAATAAAACTGAAAAACCTTCATTATTCAATAAGGAAACAGAAATTAAATTACGTCTCAAGGACGGTACATAAAGTATGTCTCTAAGTAATAAACTTCTTCCATCAAAGAACTGCAAGATGACATCTCCAACTGCTTCAGCCTCTGCCACAGTCTCAGTTCCCATGCTTAGGATTATCTCCCCATCACCCAGTTTTCTTGTCTCCTTGAACCCCTGCAAATTATTGCAAGCATGGTTAGTGGAACCAGAATCCACAATCCATGAAACTGGAGAACAACTGGATGTTACAAGGGATTCCACTATATGGATTTAAGATATACCTGTCTCAGCCTTCTTAGGAGCCGTGCGGCAGTCGCCCTTACAGTGTCCCTTCTTGCCGCATCGGAAACATTTTCCTTTGGGCTTCGCCGGACCATTCTGCTTGGGAACCTGCAACTGCACCTGGCCCATCTTCACGGGCTTCTTAGACTTTCTTTTCTGAAACTTGCCCTTGGCTTTTAGAGAAGAATTCTGCTCCATGTTTAGGGATTGGGCTCCTACCTTCATCCTGTCCTCTGCCGCCTGGAGCGCCGCTAGGAGCTCTGCGTTAGACATCTCCAACCGGCTAAGGTTGAAGTTGGTAACGAAGCCCTCAAACGCTCCTGACAGATACGCGAGGAAAATGTTGGTCTGGATCTCTGCATCCAAGATGACATCGAAGGAACCAAGCTCGTTCACATGGCCAAACAACTTCAGCATATGATCCCGAACTAAAGTCCCCTCTGCCATCTTCGTGGACACTAATTTCTTGATGGTCAGGTAACGAGTTACCTGACTACGACCCTCGAATATTTCCTTCAGGTAGAGCATCATGTCAGAAGCAAAGGCCATGTCTTCGACTTGCTTCTGAAGGACGGTCTGCAAGGATGCCACAATGTAGCACTTGCACATCTCATCAGCATCTAGCCAGTCTTTCCATTCCTTTAACTGGGCCTCAGTTGCACTTGGTCCCGGCATGGCCGGTTGAGGGGTACTTAGGGCAATTGTGTGTTTGCCAACCCTTAGGACGAGCATTAGGTTACGCTTCCAGTCCTCGTAGTTTGCTCCCGTAAGTTTGTTATCATTAAGTATGGAGGCAAGGGGGTCGAGCTTGGTCATGATTTCTGTAAACAATGGTTTAAAGCAATAGTTAGGGTCTACTACAATCTATTTCATGGAATTTAGAAATAGATAATGTCTACTCCAGCCGCTATGTCTTCACCACCTCAAGTGGAGACATCCAGGAATCTAAATTCCCTGGGCTGGAGCACTGAGACTATCGGCCCTGAATTGGAGACAGCATCTCGGTGAGAGCATGCAACCGCTTCAGCCAACGTGGTTTTTACGACCCAGTCTTCATCAGAATTATCCATGGTAAACTGAAAGACCTCCCAGTCTCCTTTTGGCCATCTTTATGTGACCCGCGTGCGCAGCAACAGCGGCTTCACACAAGCTTTCGGATGCTTCCCATAAATCTAGATGGTATCGGCAGGGGGGTTCATAGGCTCCCGCGGTACAGGATAAAACCGTCACCCACTGCCACCGGCATCCTCCATGTCCTGAAGGAAACCACTAGGCGAACCAGCATGGAAGGAAACACAGTTCTCACTCGGTGGGAATATCGAATTGTGTACCTCCCACCCAGACCCTTAGTCGGTTGATTGTGGAGGCCATGGGCTCCCCTTTGGAGGGAACCTCTTACACATCCTTTCTTTATAAGGTTTTATGCATATCTAGATAGGTCATGACCTCCTAGACATAGACCCTGGTTTACCGTGCTCCCACTAGGATTACAAACCCTCCCGCAAAGCATTAGTATCCTCGAAAAATATCATAGTCCCTACCTTGAATACTTAGCTTTTGCCTTTCTTGCAAGGATCACATTACATAGATTCCAAGGATCCCGATACTTCACTAGTTTGCCCATAATCCTAAGATCTGGAGCCTAGCCTAAGGTCAACGTGGAAAGGACTCCCACTACGATGACGCCTCGTTCACAATTTGATGCCTGATGTCATGGTAGACCTCATCTCATTACAGGTTTCGATGCTAGCCAAATAGGGACATCCGACAACCTCCGCCGGACCTCAACCTAATGGTGGCATAACCAAATCGTGATGAGTTCATACTACCATCAAACGTCATCTAGAAACGGATATCACACCGTGAAATCCTAACCTAACTTGGTCGCTAGGACCACGTGGGGAAAGGGCATCCCACTAGGGTTATCATACTTCTTATGGAGACATTAGTTAATTATCTCTAAATAAATCTAACACTGCGTCTATCTCGGTGCACAGTACTTGGCTACCTGAACTACCACGAGGGCGGTTACCGTCTTTCCTTTTAGCTAGCCACCGGATTCGCACGTGTTAGAAGCATATAGAGACACCGATGAATCCATAATTTTAGTACTAACCCTAAGCCTGATCTAGAGACTAACTCACAAGCAAGAATGATAATCACATTATCATCGGGGTTCTCTAAATACTGAATAAAGAGAAACAACAGAGAAAGCAACCAAACTGAATCAAGTCCAAGGTCCGACCCCTGAACCTGAATAGCACAGCCAAGATATCCTGCTCTTCCGTTCTGCACGATCTCTGACGATGATCCCCTTCATCGCCAACGTGCACGCTTTCGCCGGGTCTTTGCACGCCATGGTACCGCTTGCTCGAACCGTGGATGTAGCATCATCTCCTTCTTCCTATGACCGAAAAACTAACACGCTTCGAGCAAGTGCTCGTTCGTGTACAATTTCGCTAGAAAGTAAAGAAGACAATCCTAGAAACATGGCCAGGGAACCAAGGATGGTCAATCCGCACCTTCGCCCATCTAAAGCCTTACAAATCCACAATAATAATCAATGCAAAATAAAATCCGGGGTCCAACCCCCGGATGCATGCAATCACAGATTACTATTCAGCACGGCACCTGCAAAAAGACGATACATAGCATAATCCATATGCATGATCTACACCGAACCCCGACGAAAACATATGCCATCATATATTCACATGATGTTTTCACGAATTCATGCATGAAACATACACCAAAGTGTGCTCTGATACCAATTGTTGGAATTGGGTTCCGCTAATCAGAGTCGCAGTGGAAGCAAAAGAAAAATCCGAAGATCATACGGTGTATGTTTCATTACAATTCGTGATACAAAACAATCTACATGCAAATCTATGATCTTAGCATATGTGCGGACACCCTAGAGGCATACTACGATCTACGGAAGACATGAATGTATCTACTTAGGTGTTTAGATTCATCATACCTTTTGGATCTATGATCTGGAGATTACGGAATGATGAAGAACCGCACTTGAATCGCAAGGGAAACTGTCGGATAGCACCTTGTCCTTTGCGAATTGAAGAATCCTCGAAATCCCGTCTCTGAGTGCAATGATTTCGAGCCGACGGAAGAATCCGTTACGAAGACGATGGCGAGCCTTGAGATTTTCTCCTCCTCTTTCTCCTTTCTTCCTTCTCCTTCCTTTCTCTTCCTTCTCCCTTCTTCTTCCTCTCTTTTCCTTGGCCGAAACCACAAAGGAGGAAGACTAGGGGTCGGATTTTTAGAGGGGAGGGAGTAGAACCATTGGGCCAGCCCCTCCCCTCCCTATTTCCCTTATAGGGCCGGTCTCCTATAGCTCCAAGGAGGCTAGGGCCGGCCCTTAGGTGGATAGGGATAAGGGGGGGCGGTTTTTAGGGATTCCGGGTGTCTATCGTGAAGCCCGGACGAAAATGCCCTTCACGAAAAGCGGAAAACTGAAAGAGAGACTGAGTGAGGTGCGCTACTCGGAATCGAGTTCCGTCAGCGCCTATGAGTTCCTGGAATTATTCCGCTCATTTTAAGATCCATATTCAATGTGTTCTGAGCCATATTTCAGTATTTATCAAAATACCCCTACAGCCCGTAACACACGTGAATTAGGTTCTTAGGCTTCGGGCTTGCGCTCCACCGTGCTACTTCGCATCCAACGTATTCAACTAGGTCGGTGAATAATTCCTATATGCAACGACAGGGTGGAACCTTCAGGGTTCGGGATCTTTAGCTGCAACCGGATCCCTAATTAACTATTCCGGTGACACACTAAAAGTTCCGTTAATCAGCCCTAATCCGATTAACCCGCGTAGCCACCCAGAGTGCGACGCGAGTTGAACTCTAGTGATCCTAAACTTATGTTACTCCCTCATAACCCTGTTCTCTATTATACTCCAATAATCCTTAGTCCCTCCTATTACTGATACCATGATACGACTCGGGCGGTGGGGAGCACCGTCAGATCCCGATCGATCATCTGACTAGGGTTTGATGACTTGTCATCTATAACACCACACACTTTCCGGTGCTATGCCTAGCATCCGGAACATCGTCAGTCATACTAACATCCACCAGGCCTGGGTTAACTGTGTGGACAGATTGACTCATCAAACCGCACCCATCCAACACTGGACGTCGGATAACCTGTAGGGATTACATGTCACTCAAGCGTCAGCCGGGTAACCCAACGTACCGTGGTATTGGACTATGGAAGGCCCGCACACGTTGGCACATCAAAGCACCACACAATTGGTTGGCCCAGTGTATATGGTCCCTCAGGGTTAAGGACGGATTATCTATAGTAGTAAGACGGTTTATGCACCAGTGTCTGAATCACTGAACTGTGCACATTCTTGGTCCCTGTTCAATACGATCATCGTGCTTGGTCAGGTGAATGGGAATCCCACGTTCCCGTGGTGGAGACTTCATCACATCCTCTACCTGCCAACAGCTCGTTCTCGGTGAAGCGACCAGCATCACCTAAGCTGTGAACTAGTTCTAGGTCTACACAGAATTGGTCCACTGGGTCTCCCAAGCATGGATCCTCCATGCGCCTCAGTGGCCTACTGTGTTCCCTAGGGTCCTTTTATTATATGAGAATTATCATATACCATAGTAGTATTCTAATTAAAGCAATAACCAAAGTCATCTTTATTAATGTTAATACAGAAAATCCACGCTAAGGACACATGAGCTACAACAGTGCGCGTCTGCCAAGTTGTTATATGGGGCCAATCGTTGCACCTGCTGACCCCTTGCCAGGGGCCGGCCGGGTACGCATCTGTCGACCCGTTGTCCGGGCCAACCATTGCGCTTGCCGACCAAAATCGACCACCCCCTTCCTTGTATCCAAATGAGAAGGGCTTGGTCGGGTGAAGTGCATGCGGAGACGGTGCGAAGTACCTTGGACTTTGTGCCGAGGTAGTGCGAAGCATATCGAACTTTGCCGGCAAGCACCGAGACGATGCGATGCACCTCGCACTACGTGCCAAGGCGACACGAAGCACCTCAGACTTTACCAGCGAGTATCGAGATGGTGTAAAGCATCTCGCACTACATACTGAGATGGTGCGAAGCACCTCAGACTTTGCCGACGAGTGCCGAGGCCGTTTGAAGCACCTCGTACTCTGTCTGGGAGCATCGAGACAGTGCGGAGCCCCTCGGACTTTGTCAGCGAGCGTCGAGGCTGCGTGAAGCACCCCGCACTCTGTCTGGGAGCACCAAGGCGATGCGGAGCACCTCAAAATTTTTAAGTGCTCGTGAATGCTAAAGACAGAGCCTTAGGTTTAGATAGAGTCAACATCTTGGGCTTTGTCTAGTGCCGAGGCGACGGAGCCAGCCTTGGGCATTGCTTTCGAATGCCAAGGTTGTCACCTTGTGCTGAGACAATATCGACGTCTGGGGCTTTGTCAGGTGCCGAGGCGGTGAAGCCTGCCTCAGACTTTGCTTTCGAATGTCGAGGTGGAGGTCACCTCGAGCCGAGATGGTGCCTACGTCTCGGGCTTTATCAGGTGTCGAGGCAGTAAAATCTGCCTCAGACTTTGCTTTCGAATATTGAGGTGGTGGTCACCTCGGACCGAGATGGTGCTGACGTCTTGGACTTCGTCAAGTGCCGAGACAGTAAAGCCTGCCTCGGACTTTGACTTCGAATACCGAGGTGAAGGTCGCCTCGGGCCGAGACGATGTCTAAGTCTCAGGCTTGGTCAGGTGTCGAGGCAGCGAAACTTGCCTCAGGCTTTGCTTTCGAATGCCGAGGCTGTCACCTTGGACCGAGATGGTGTCGATATCTCGGGCTTTGTCAGGTACCGAGGTGGCAAAGCCTGCCTCAGACTTTGACTTCGAATACCGAGGTGAAGGTCGCCTTGGGCCGAGACAGTTTCAAAGTCTCGGGCTTGGTCAGGTGTTGAGGCGGCGAAACTTGCCTCAGGCTTTGCTTTTGAATGCCAAGGCTGTCACCTTGAGCCGAGACAATGTCGACATCTCGGGCTTTGTCAGGTGCCGAGGAGGCGAAGCCTGCCTCAGACTTTGCTTTCAAATGCCGTGGCGGAGGTCACCTCGGGCCAAGATGGTGCCGATGTCTCGAACTTTGTCAAGTGCTGAGGCGATGAAACCTGCCTTAGGCTTTACTTTCGAATGCCTAGGCTGAGGTTGCTTTGGGCCGAAACGGTACCGACGTCTCAAGCTTCGTCAAGTGTCGAGGCAGCGAATCCTGCCTCGGACTTTGTCTTCGAATGCTAAGGCGAAGGCCGCCTCGGGCCGAGATGGTGCCAACATCTCGAGCTTCATCAGGTGCTGAAGCGGTGAAGCCTGCCTCGAACTTTATCTTTGAATACCGAGGCAAAGGTCGTCTCGGGCTGAGACGGTGTCGACGTCTTGGGCTTTATCAGGTGCCGAGGCGGTGAAGCCTGCCTCATATTTTGTCTTTGAATACCGAGGTGAATATCGCCTCGGCCCGAGACTGTCCCGAAGTCTCGGTCTTCATCTGGTGCCGAGGTGATGAAGCCTGCAGCGGACTTTATATTCAAATGCTGAGGCAGTGATCGCCTCGAATCGAGACGGTGTCAATGTCTCAGGTTTGTCTTTGGATTCCAAGGACAAGTCCTTGGACTGGTTGATTGATGGGGGTTGAATTCAGAGTACTCAATATAGTGCCTTTGTATCGGTCGGCCTTAGGTGAAGCGTCGTTTCAGTCGGACCTACATTTCAGGCACATAGCTTTGTACCATTGCAGGTTAGTCGGCCGTGTCACAACGTGAACCGAACTAACTATGACGAGGCACTAGTGCATGTGTCCTTACGTGACAATAGGAGCATGTGAGATGCCAATGATTCGGAGTACTCAATGTAGTGCCTTTGTATCGGTCGGACTTAGGCGAAGCGCCGTTTCAGTTGAATCTACATCGGGGTCACGTAGCTTTATTCCATTGCAGGTTAGTCGGTCGTGTCGCAACGCGAACCGAACTAACTGTGGCGAGGCACTAGTGCATGTGTCATTACATGACAATGGGAGCATGTCGACGCCAATGATTTGGACTACTCACTATAGTGCCTTTGTATAGGTTAGACTTAGGTGAAGCATAATTTCAGTCGAACCTACGTCGAGGTCATGTAGATTTGTACCGTTGCAATTTAGTTGGTCGTGTCGTAACGTGAACTGAACTAACTACGGCGAGACACTAGTGTATGTGTCCTAACGTGACAATAGGAGCATGTGCGATGCTAATGATTCGGAGTATTGTATCGGTTAGACTTAGGCGAAGCACCGTTTCAGTCAAACTTACGATGGGGCACGTGACTTTGTACCGTTGCATGTTAGTCAGCCGTGTCGCAACGCAAACTGAACTAATTATGGCGTTGAGTAGAAGTTGAGATAAAATTTGATAATCTTCCACAGAACTTGAAGCAGCTACCATTTTATTGATAATTCACAAGATGTTACATCGTGAATTTTAGATGAGCAACATTTCGAGTTGTTATTAATCTGCGGCCTTGTACTCTTGTCGGTCAACGAGATGCTTCCCTTTGGTGTCCATGGACTTCTGTGGCTCTGCGGGTCTATCGTCTACCCACCTCGGCCTCTTGGAGGCTCCATCTTCCACAGCCTGAGCATTATGAGCTTAAGTTGTTCATTTTGTTGGTTCCTCATCAGAAAGACACTTTTTAAGGTCGTGTTTCTTGGGCCCTATTTGATCATCCTCTACTTCAATCTTCTTTTGAATTTGATCGAATAATACTCCGATGGAGGTATGTGGGTTGCAGATAAGGTCATTGTAGATATGGAGGTCAAAGCGTAGGGTGTTCTGGAATACGAGTATGATGGCTTTGTCATCGAGCGCAGCAAGCTCATTCCGAAACCTCCAAGTGAACTCCCGGATGGTTTCATCCGATCTTATTCTGAGCCGATAGAGGGAGTTTAGCTTCTTCTCTAGCTTAAGGTTCAACCGATAGTATTGAACAAAGAGTTCTGCCAGATCCCTGAACCAACTCACGGAGCTGGTCGGGAAGTTGTGATACCAATCGAGCGACATATAGTCCAGGCTACTAACAAAGGTACGACATAGAACCTGGTTGTCATTATCATATGGCGTCAACTCTTGCATGAAGGCGGGGGCTTTCCAGCTTCAAGGAAATTAGACTCGGAGAATCTACTGATGAAGCGGTCCATCGAAGGTGTGATTATTTTGATGATCACCTCGTTGGTTGGAGAGGCATCTCGGAGGAAGAGGAGGAGAGAGTGTGCGAGAATCCTTCTCGTCGTGTGATGCCTAGCCATGGCTCGGTCGTTATTGGAATGCTGCTGGATCCTTAGGTGGCATCCATCGTTCCAAACATCCCCCACGATGTAGGGATCGGAGGATGACTCGAAGCCGAGAGACTTAGGATAGCGAGCTGATTTATTGAGACGTCTCGAGAGGGATTCGAGAGACTATTGAGGGATATCGACGATGGATCGTTTGGAAAGAGCAGGAGATCGATCGACTGACCGGTGGACGTCGGCTCCGTCATTGATGTCGGTGGCTGACTGCGGAAGGCTGACTCCTGCATCAATGGTGACCCTTCGGAGGGAATCTCTCTAAACCATGAGAGCAGTGTTCTATTTCATGAGAGTGAGGAGTTGGAAGTCCTCCGCCGTAATCTGGTATGCCTCCTGAGGATCGGCAACAGGTGAGAAGTGCGATTTTCCCAAGCGTTGAGGAGTTACATCAACAAATTAAGGAGATTGTCGAGGTTGAGCCTCAGCGGCGCAATCAACCGATGGGTGACTCTTCGTATCCACAGCGGGTTACTGCTCCGGGTGTAGGCTTATCGCAAACCAATGACTCATTGAGCGAGTTGTTGAATACTGTGCGTCAGGATGCAAGTTGCTTCCCTCCAGCTGGTCCACTGGTCGTGTTGCTATTTAGGTATAGCGATGAAGACAGACGGGTTGCTCGGACAATCGGTAGTTGCTACTTGACCGAAGGAGCTGGGAAGCACGGAGGTCGCAAGTTGATAGGATCGAATCCCACAGACGGCGCCAAACTGTGTGGAAGGATTTCGGCCGTCGTACGTAATCCCCCTCTAACAGTCGATTAAAGGTTTTGACCCTTCGGGATGTGGCGCGCTTTAAAGCACCGAGCTGTCAAGTACTGAGCTGTCACGTTAACACTATAGAGTAGAGAGAGAGCTGACATAGGGTGTGATGAAAGCAACCTTTGAATCCACTATCTCTGGGTCAAAAGTAAAGCTACTCTCGATAGGCCGAGGAGTACTTCTTACAAGTAGACAGAGGGTTAAGAAGGTTTGTCTGGAGTCTGAAAACCAGAAGACTCTGGGAGCTCTGGAAAATAGAAAGTGAGATTTTGGTCTGGAATTTCAGATCTGGATTATTTACAGGGTCTGCTATTTATAAGGATTTGGTTTATGGGGAATATTTTAGGAATATTTCTAGGCATATCCGGGGTTTTGGTAAATACCCAGGAGAGGATTCACCAACCCCAGACAGTAAGCGTGGACCCCAGGCAGGACTGCGGGTCCCACAGTTATTTTTGTGAACCCCGGGCAGGGTTGCAGGTCCCACTATCGTCTTTGTGGGCCCTAGGCAGGCTGTGGGTCTTACTCTTAGGCGTTAGCCAAATTTTGTACCCACACCATCCTCCTCCAAACTCCAGGGCAGCTGTCCTGCATAGATGACGGTGCCACCGCGACGCCAACCTTCCAGAGAAGCAAGAGAGAGGCAAGGGGTTGGAGATGAGATCAGCAATGGGGAGACGTGATTATTGGCGGCGAGATGTGACCATCAACAGGCACATAAGCCTTCTATTTCTTATTTTTATTTTTCCATGAACACGTGGTCTTTCCCGTAATCCGACTATAATTTCTTCCATGAATAATAACATTTATTTTCCATCTTCCCTCTGCGTCTCTGTTTGTTTGCTTTTCTGCTACTAGATCCTTAAGGACCCTGCCAAACCCCTAGTCCCCCAAGGGTATGCTTCGTCTTGCCAAGGGCACGTCGTGTCCTCATCATGGGGAACTTTGAAAAGTTGGACCCCTAGCCCTCAAGGGCATGCTCCATCCTGCCAAGGGCATGGCGTGTCCTCATCATGGGGGACTTTGAAAAGTCGAACCCCTAGCCCCCAAGGGTATGCTTCGTCCTGCCAAGGGCGTGGCGCATCCTCATCGTGGGGGACTTTGAAAAGTCGGATCCCTAGCCCCCAAGGGCGTGCTTGGCCCTGCCAAGGGCGTGGTGCATCCTCATCGTGGGAGACTTTGAAAAGTCGAACCACTAGGATTTACCTCGACGGCTTGTGGGGGATGCTAAGGCATCAGACCCCTCGGCTTTCATCTCACGACCTGCGGGGGATGCTAAGGCATCAGACCCCTCGGCTTTCATTTCAATGGCCTATGGGGGATGCTAAGGCATCATACCACTTAACTTTCTTCTCAATGGCCTGCGGGGGGATGCTAAGGCATCAGACCCCTCGGCTTTCATCTCAATGGCCTGCGGGGGATTCTAAGGCATCAGACCCCTCAGCTTTCATCTCAACGGCCTGCGGGGGATGCTAAGGTATCAGACCCCTTGGCTTTCATCTCAACGGCCTACGGGGGATGCTATATCAGACCCCTCGGCTTCTCTGTCTGTGTTGTGTTCTGCGTGATTGTGTCATCTTTGACTTCGGTGTTCCCTTGGGAATCGCGCTCCTTTATGTCCCATCGCTTGTAAACTTTTTTGAGGGTGCTCTGTCCCGATGCGCAAGCTTAATTCTCAAACTCTTTTTTTTTCATCTGTCCAGTCGGCTATACATAGCCTGTGGGTGTCATTGTTTGCCTTACGTCTTTGTCCCATGGCCTTGCCTAGGGCAAGTCTTCTGCCTTCTTTGGATGTGGCCGATCTTCGCTTCCACTCACTTCATCAGAGGAGAGCATGTAATCAGGCCAATCCCGGACCTCCACCCTTGGCTGATCTCCTAGGGCTCCACAGGTCTTTCGGCCTCTACCTTCCGGCGGCTGAAAGGTTTGGTTAAGGAAATAGAGATCAAAATCAGCCCTGATCCTCCTGCTCTCATTTCCTCTATGTCGAACCAGTTGAGTCGGAGTTGAAACACCTCGAACCGTTGCATGGGACGGCCGTAGAGGTTGTCCGAGGGAGAGACTTCCTCATCGGGGCGAGAAGAGTTCCATGATCCCCTTTAGCCAGCGCGGAGCAAGCACTGAGGTCTTTCGGTGGTAGGGATCCCCCCTTCCTCTCAGAGGCCATCTAGTACGGAGGAGGTGAGGACTTTGACGACCGTCAAGCTCGAGAGGAAGATCGACACATGGAGACGATGGGTGTTTTGCAGCTCTTCAGGATTGTAATGTATGCCATGAGCCCGGAAATATAATCTAATCTAATGCGATGTAACTTGTATTGTATCTTCAAATAAAGCTCTTTGTCTGTTTGCCTTGCACATCCCATCTCTCCTATCTCGTTTAGACCTTCACTACATCTCCTTAGTGTCAATATGGGATGACAATCATTGGTGATGTTCTATCCCAGTGTCGAGTCGCATCTTGGGCTTAATCGACGTCCGTCTGGGCTTAGCCCTGGTGAGAAACCGTCATTTGGACTCGCCGAGTCTATTCTTTCATCGGCAACCGAGTCAAGACTCGGGCTTACCATCATTCATCAGGTCTCTGCGTTGATGAGGAACCAATGTTCAGTCTCACCATGCTTTGACTTCTTCATCGATTGTCGAGCTAAGACTTGGGCTTATCATCATTCATCAGATCTCAGCGCTGTTGGGGAACTTTCATTTAGACTCATCACGCTTTGACCATTTCATTGGTTGCTGAGCTAAGGCTTCGGGCTTATCATCGTTAATCAGATCTCAGTGCTGGTGAGGAACTATTATTCAGACTCACCAAACTTTTACCATTTTATCAGTTGCTGAGCTAAGACTTTGGGCTTATCATCGTTCATCAGATCTTGGTACTAGTGAGGAACTATTGTTTAGACTCACCATATTTAATCTATTTCATCGGTTCCTGAGCAAAACTTGGGCTTACTCATTAGGTCGCAACACTAGTGAAGAACAATCGTTCAGATTCACCATGCCTTGACTGCATCATTAGATCGTCGAGTCACAACTCGGGCTTACAATCATTCATCAGGTCGCAGCGCTAATGAGGAACTATCATTCAGACTTACCATGCCTTGACTGTATCATCAGATCGTCGAGTCACAACTCGGGCTTACAATCATTCATCAGGTCACAGCGCTGGTGAGGAACTATCATTCAGACTCACCACGCCTTGGCCATATCATCAGGTCGCCAAGTCACAACTTGGGCTTACAGTCATTCATCAGGTCATAGCGCTGGTGAGGAACTATTGTTCAGACTCACCACACCTTGACCGTATCATCAGGTTGCCGAGTCACAACTCGAGCTTACAATCATTCATCATGTCGCAGCACTGATAAGGAACTATCATTCAGACTCACCACGCCTTGACCGTGTCATCAGGTCGCCGAGTCACAACTTGGGCTTACAACAAGCCTGCCACATAGGGGCAACTTGACCTAAAGCTTTGGAAGAAGGATCCCGAGTGCTGACGAGCAAGGTTGGGCTTCAATTCTTACACATTTAGGATTTTCGAGCAACGACTCGACCTCCAACTCTAAGAAGAGGCCCATCGGGTCTCTCTTTAGGCAGCAATGTCGACCCCCTTACTTAGAGTGGTGGATTTGCCACGCGGCGGGCGACGACCCGACCTAGGCTCTGATCAAAACGAGGGCCTAGGTTTTTTCATCCAAAAATCAATATTAAACATCTTCAACAATTTTCTTTATTCTAGCAATAACATTTTTTCAAATTATTCGTGTTCCAAGGGTGGAGAACATAATGACCTTCCGAGATTTTCAAAGTCCTAGAACGGTATGGTCGATGATATACGAGCCTTCCCATCTTGCTTAGAGCTTGTCGTGCACAGGGTCCTTCATATGGGGGGTCATTCGTCTCCAGACAAGGTCACATTTCTAGAAAATTCTGCTCTTGACCTTCTTGTTGTAAGACCGCTTCAATTGTTGGATGTAGTTGGCGAGGTTAGCGGCAGCTCGATCTCTTTTCTTGTCTAAAAAGTCTAGGCTGCTTGCCATCCATTCATCGTTCATCCCTGAGCTGACAGCCTCACATTTAGTAGTTGGATAGATCACATCAGTCGGGATTGCTACTTCAGCTTTGAGGTTAGGATGAAAGGTGATTCTTGCGTAGGTCGCCTCGGAGCTGTCCTGTAAGCCCAGAGCACTCCGTTCAGGGTTTCGTCCCAAAGCCCTTTCTTTCCCGTCGGTATCTTCCTCAGGTTACTGAGGATTGTTTTGTTCGTCGCCTTCGCCTGACCGTTAGCTTGAGGATAGTAGGGCAAGGAGAACAATATTTCTATTCCATAATGCCTGCAATAGTCCTTTACACGGGCAGAGCTGAATTAAGGACCGTTATCAGCTATCAGGGTTTAGGAATCCCGAACCTGGTGATCACGTTGTTCCATAGGAAGCACTCCATATCAAAGTCCTTGATCGTCACCAAAGGGATGACCTCCACCCATTTAGTGAAGTAGTCCGTGGCCATCAACATGAATCTCTTCTTGCTGGGGGTGGCCGGCAAAGGTCCCACTATATCCAGACCCCATTGCTGGAAAGGCTATGGAGAATAGTGGCTCTGGAGCTCCTCGGCCGGTTGGTGTATTACGGGCCCATGCTTCTAGCATTGCTGGCACTTACGGCTGAAGTCAATGGCGTTGGCTTCGAGGGTGGGCCAGTAGTAACCTGCTTAGTTAACTTTATGCACTAGTAATCTTCCTCCGGAGTGGTTGCCGCACTACCCTTTATGAATCATCGAAAGAATGTCATGAGCTTCTTCGGGTCTTACGCACCTCAAGAGAGGCCCTTTGCTAGATCTTCGGTAGAGTACTTTTGAGGTAATTTAGAATTTATGATACATGCGTTTCACCCTTTGTGCCTTGGGGTAATCCGTCGGGAGTTCACCAGTGGTGAGATATCTCCGGATTGGGCTAGTCCAGTCGGGAGGCGACGACTGATCTGGGTTTGGGCCCAACGGCTCTATTGGCACATCGTCTATCGTCAGCACTTCGAGCTCAGTGGACAGCCTCTGCTTCACTTCTATCATATAATGATATGGCTCGACTCCGCTGAGAGTTGATGTAACATTTGCTAGAGCATCGACTACCTTATTCTCTAATTGGGGAATGTGAGCCACAGTCACACTCCTGAATCCGCTTAGCCTTTACTTCGTTAGCGTGAGATACGCTTCCATATGGGGCTCGTGAGTGACGTAGACCCAATTCACTTGATTCACCATGATCTAGGAGTCGCTGAAAAGAGACAGCTCTTCCACTCCCAGATCCTCGGCCGCTTCGATTCCAGCGATCATAGCCTCATACTCTGCTTCATTATTGGTTGTTGGGAAGTCTAGGCATGTCGACTTACGAATTGCAACATTCTCTGGGAAGAGTATCACAACTCCGATCCCCGCACTCAT
Organism: Chamaelirium japonicum; assembly: GCA_947650365.1. Lineage (NCBI taxonomy): Eukaryota > Viridiplantae > Streptophyta > Magnoliopsida > Liliales > Melanthiaceae > Chamaelirium > Chamaelirium japonicum. The sequence continues at coordinate 2,559,915 of OX393557.1, read as the reverse complement.
ATTGTTGGTGGACCCGTCGATAAAGATCCTCCATTCTCCAAATGAGGCCCATTCACTCGGCCCCAAACTGGCTTTATTCGCTCGCCAGGGATCCTCTTCATATGCCATGACCTGAGCGTCTTCCTCCACTGGGAAGTCGCTCAGGAAATCTGCTAGGACGTGGCCCTTGTAAACCACCCGAGGTTCGTACCTGATATAGTATTGGAGCAGCTCGGTCACCCACTTTCCTAACCTTCCAGTTCGGCCAGCCTCTTTCAGAGCTTCCTTCAATGGGTACTCCGTTATCACTCAGAAAAGGATGTGAGACGAAGTACGGGTGCAACTTCCGCGTGGCATAGACCAAGGCGTAGGCCACCTTCTCGATCTTCATGTACCAGGTCTCCACATTATTCATCGTTCGGTTGATGAAGTAGACTGGCTTCTCGACCTGGGCCTCGACCCGAATTACCATGGTGCTGATAGCTACTGTGGTCGCCGCGAGGTACAGTCTATGCTCCTCTCCTGAGCTTGGATGCGATAGGACCAGGGGCTTACTCAGGATCTGCTTGATCTTATGAAAAGCTGCTTCCTTTTCCTCATCCCAGCTGTAGTTCGACCCTTTGCGCAGGGCATCGAACAGTGGTTTGCAAATGTCGGACAACTTGGATACGAAATGCTGCAATGCCACGACCTGTCCATTGAACAACTAGATTTCTACTATCTTTCGCGGGGAAGGCATGGCCAGGAGGGCCTTGATCTAATCCGGGTTGTCTTCAATCCCACAATGGGTCACCAAGAAGCCCAAAAACTTCCCTGAAGAGACTCAGAATGTGCACTTCACGGGATTGAGTTTTAGGTTGTATTCCCGGATAATCAAGAATACCTCGGCGAGGTCTGCCATGTGGTCCGGCTTGGCCTGACTCTTCACCATCATATCGTCGATGTAGACTTCTACGGTTCAACCATTTTGGATCGCGAACATCTTGGTTACCAGTCGTTGGTATGTCGCTTCTACATTTTTCAACCCAAACGACATCACCTTGTAGCAAAAGGTTCCTCTTTTTCTCTTTATCGTCCAGGTGCATCAGCACTTGATTGTACCTCGAATACCCATCCATGAAAGAGAGCATCTGCACATTGACCGTGGAGTTGACCAGCTCGTCAATTCTGGACAGCGAGAAGGAGTCTTTGGGGCAGGCCTCGTTCAGGTTCATGGACTCAACACAGACCCATAACTTCCCGTTCTTCTTCGGTAGGGTGACGACATTGGCAAGCCAGTCCGGGTATTCGACCTCCCGAATAAATTCGGACTTGAGGAGCTTGTCCATTTCTTCGTTCATGACCTCTCTTTTGAGATCAGAAATGTGCTGCTTCCTTTACTTGACAGGGGTCACATCTACTCGGAGATTCAGTCAGTGGCACGCAGCCTCCAGGCTGACCCCTATCATGTCAGCGTGACTCCATGCGAACACATCGTGATTCGTTTGGAGAAACTGTAATAATGGAGCCTTCTCTTCAGGTGACAGAGCATTCCTCATGTAAGTCCGCTGCGGGGGGTTCCCCGCTCCTAATTCGACCTCGTCAAGAGGCTCAATCGAGGGTGACCCCGTCCATTCATCCATGCGCTCCTGTGCAAGGGCGAGGTTATCCTATAGTTGCTACCCCTTCCGGTAGTATGGTTCTGAAGAAGATCCCCCAAAACGCACGGCCTCGATTTGTGCACGGGCCACAGCGTACTGATCTCTCTTATACAGAGCATCATTCCTCCAGCATAGAACTTCAGGCATTGGTGCTTGGTGGAGGAGATGACGACCATCTTATGTAGCCACAAATAGCCAACAATGACGTTGTAGGGTGACTCGACCTCTACTACGATGAATCGGACATGTTGGGCTATAGGTCCGACGAACACCATCAAAGGTGATCTCCCCTGCCACCTTAGTAGTCTCTCCGGGAAAACCATAGAGCACTATATTCGTCTGCTCCAGCTGCTTTCGAGTGAAGCCAAGCTGGTGGAAGGCTTTGAGGTAAAGCACCTCTATAGAACTCCCTGTGTTTACGAGGCATCGGTGGGCATTCCAGCTTCCAATCATTAGCTGAATCACTAAGGGGTCCTGGTAGGGGAGGGACACCCCCTGGAGGTCCTTCTTGTTGAAAGTAAGGCTCCCAGAGTCATCTAGCATCCTAATCTCCTGTGGGATATATACGACGCTATTCACAGTCTGGACCCTGAGAACCTCCTTAGCTCTCATTTGCATTGAATTCATGGAAAGGGCCTGTCTCGAGCGGTGCCCATGGATCATGTTCAGCTACGAGTCAATCCGGGGTCCGGTCATTTAGGCGGCGAGAGAGCCCCCAATACGGCCTCTCCAGCCTATGGTGGAGGGAGTTATTAAAATTGGTGAGGTCTATAGCTCGTAAAAACCTTTAGTTTAGCTGTATATGGTTGATAGCTTAGGATTATACCTTGGTATGTACCTTAGTATGTGTTTTGATTATAGAACAGAGAGCCATGGCTACATGGTAATCTACTTGAGTGGAAGACTCAATGGACTGGTCCCATGTAACCTAAATTTATTTGCAGCTCTGATTATGGTTGGTCACCCTATCAGGATAAACTATTGGGATGATAGAGCGTGGGTGTCTCCACCATGGTCATTACTAGGCACAGTGTCTATGGCCGAACATAACCAACATGGTGCACAGATCGGTGAGCAGAAACCGGTGTACTAAGCTATATTTCTGCTTAGGGTAAAATAATATAACCCTGAGGAACCATGTCTGGTAGGCTAACCAGTTGTGTGGTGCTTTGGCGCACCAATATGTGAGGGTCCAATTATGTGACCCAAAACCACGATGTAAAGGCTACCCGACTAGCGTCACATCAATGTGCCACTCTTGCAGGCCATCCACACCCTTAATAGGAGGTGTGTTTCTTGGTTTGACTTACGTCATTTTAAACCTTGGCCAGGTGGTCATCAGTTGGACTGTTGACCGAATCTGGTTACTCGGTAGGGTAATCGGAGGTACGATGTATGTGGTCAACCTGGAAGAAACCGAGTCATATGAGCACTTGAGTCTGACGGTATTCTCTACCGCTCGAGTTGCATCATGACACCAAGTGGAGGGACAACATGTTTACTACACTAAACGGAGAGTAGGGGTATGCAAGAGAACATAGTAAGTCTGGGAGAATTAGAGTGTAGCCTGCGTCGCACGCTGGGTGGCTACGCAGGTTAACTTGGACTCAGAAGGTCGATGGTACACTCGGGTAGTGTATCGATCGAGTCCAAGTTAGAAGCCATGAACCCTGGTCCCTGAAGGTTCCACCTTATCCACATAATGTACATTCCTTGAACTATCTCCTTGTATCATGGAACACAGTTAGAGGAAGTAATAAGTCAAATCCTAATAACCCTACGCTTCGTGTGTGCATCGCACTAGTGCACGGTATATGTGTAGGTGTGTGTATATGCTAGGGGAAATCCTGGAGTAGTATAGAGATGCATATAGTCATCTCCTTACCTTAGTGGGCTTCGCTACACGGGTACAAAGCACCGGTTCGTATTGCGAGTTGACTAGTTGGCTTTACTAGGGGCACCCTAGGTGTTTACTAAGGGCACCCTAGTGATAGTGGAATCACTAGTCATAACCCACGTAAGTACGCCATGCGAGTTCCTAAGCGAGTGGGGCAACCAACTAGAGGTATGAGGGGTATTTTGGAAAACCAAAATATCACCATGCGTTAGATTGGCCGCCCCTAGCACATGGGGATATGCATGGGCCGACCCCTCCTCTAGCTTCTAAGAGTTGCTAGCTAGTTTCAAGGGGAGGGGGGGCTAAACAATACGAGGTTAGAATTTTAGGGGGTCAGCCACTTATGGAAATAAAGGGGATCGGCCTTGTGCTACACGCAAGGCAAGAGGGAGACATAAGGGGGGCCGACCATAACTCCTATACGCAAGGTATGGGAGGGCCGTCCCTATATATGGATAAGGGGAGGAGGGGCCGGCCCTTCTAGATGATGTTTTAGCCACCCCCTTCCTCTTCCTCTTCCTCTCCTCTCTCGTCTCCCTCGTGTGTGCGCATGGGTTTTGATATGATTCTTCTTCCTCACGTGGTGAATCGAAGATGGAGAAAGCTCGTGGTATGGAGGCACTCAGATATCCATCGATGAGGCTCCGTGCATCGTGCGAGATCGGATAAACTAGAAGGCGCTTCCTGTAATCTTTTACTGTACAGATTTTGCACAAAAGATCAATGTTGTTTCTATGACTGCAGGAGTTAAAGAACTCTAAACAATCTCAAACCACCTGCAAAAGTTGTGTCCCGAAGTTCTTTACATGCAACCCAAATTTTAGCCAAATCGGACTTCAGGGTGAAAAGTTATAGCCATTGCACCAAAGCTATATCGAGCAGATCCGATGCCGCTTTCATAGACAAAGAAGAAATTTGTCACGGTGAAAGAATCCGCACGGAGGTATGACTTCTAACTTGTAGATTTAGTGTAGATAGAACATGCATGCATGCTAGATTATTCTATTCGCTTGATCGACGTTAGAGGTTCGCGTAATTGCCATGCTAAGTTCATATACACATATATAGATGGTTTTGATGAAAGTTTTGATATATAACGCATACCACCCATGGTCTTCAGACCTACCATTTACTTCCGTTGCGGGCCTTTGTCGTGGAATTATTTCCAATAAGAGTGGCGAGTGTTTTTCCACAGCTTGACCGACAGGATATCTGTGCCACTAACTCTTTGAGATGACCTCTCTCTATGAGGTCCTCCAATTCATGCATCAGGGCCCGACAACATCTCATGTCGTGACCCCGACCTAGGTGGTACTTGCACCTCTTGTTTTGGTCGTGCCCCCCAGTTATTCCTTGGGGTTCTGGTGTGGTCCAACAAACATACTTCTCGTTCCGGATTCGCCGCAGGACTTCATCCGGAGGGAGGGTGAGGATGGTGAATTTCTTGTTCCTCCCCTCCGTTGGACCCAAGCGCTCTGAGTACTTGTGCTTGGCACCTTTGCTCGGCGACTTAGGGTGGTCAGTCACCGTCTTGATCTCGTGCTACTGGGGTACAATAGGTTTAGTGGCCTGGGCGTTCTCCTTCGTGCATTCTGCCCTATTGTACAGCTTCCCCATGTTCAAAGCGGGTTTCTTGACCAAGGAATTCCGAAAAGCATGGCCAAGTCTCAGTCCGTTCTGGAATGCCATGGCTACTGTGGCTCCTTGGCCCGTCAAGTCATCAATGGCTAGGACCTTTGTCTTGAAGCGGATGGTGAAGTCCTTCATGGATTCATGGGATGTTATCCGAAGGTTGAACAGGGAATCGATTCTCTTGGGCTGTCTTCGGTTGCACTCGTACTGGTCTAAGAACTGGTAAGCCAAATTAGTGAATCTGTCAATGCTGCCGATGGGCAGCCGAGAATACCATTCTAGTGCGAGTCCTTTAAGGCTTCGCTAGAACATCCTCCATAACTCATCTAGCGAGTCATATCAGTTCATTTGATTCTTGTACTCCAGAAAGTGAGTACATAGGTCACCCCACCTGTCGAATCTCTCGAACCGAGGTAGTTGCCAATCGTGGGGGAAGTGGGTAGCTAGCACCCTCATGGTGAGGGGGCTCTCCTAAGGTCCACTCGGTGTTCAAGTCGCTAGACAACCAAGTTGACCAGATCCTCCTGCTGCAAGCAGGGTTGCTCTTCTAGGAGAGGCATTGGCGTCCGGAGTCGAGGGGCGCAAGCAAGGATCATTAGGCGATGGGCCAGCCCTGCTCTGTCCTCTCTATGGCGTCCAGGACGTTGAGGGTCTTTAGTCGAGGATGACGATCTTTCGAAGGGTGCTATGCTGGTATGGCCCTCCGGATCCAATACAAACTATCACTCCTCCGTGAGGGTGGGCTTGGGACCAAGAAGGTCCTAAACGTTCATGCGTGAACCGTTAGGCTCAACAGTCTTTTCTATAAGTTCCCGAGCTCGGTGAGTAGCGGCGTTCGTCCATTCCGCCAGGCCCCGCAATATATCCTCGATCCCGTCATTCATCTGAGCATCCGACAAGGGTTCTTGGTAGCTTTTCTCTGGTGCGTGACAACGCTAAGAAGACCTCTCTTGAGTCTGGCTTCTGGCTAGAGTCCTGGATCAGCCGCCAGATTCCTGGATCAGCCTCGGGCCTCGTCATGATGCACCCACTGGTTCGCCTATCGGAGGGCTCAGTTTTCTTCTATTAAGCTGTCCATTCTTTTGAACAACTTTTCTTGGTTAGCCTAAAGGTCCTCCAGAAGCTTACTTGGAGTATAGGAGTCATGGGATCTTCGTTCCTCTGCACCCATGCGAGTCCTATCGTGGCGGGGGGGGGGGGGGCGCTCGTAGAGGAGGCCGGCGCTAATGCCTTGTCTTTGCTTTGGTGAGTCGTCACCATTTCTTAGGATTTTAAGAAGATAAAAGGAGAGAATAAGTTCTCTGATCCCACAGACGCCGCCATAGAATTAGGGGGGAGGGATCTCGCCGGCCACACCCGATCGTCAGATGGAGCAAGATCACCTCCACCTCCTTCCCACGTTACTTGCAAAAAGACCGAGGCTCACCTTCGAGCCAAGGCCCCTTCGACGTTCAAGTCAGGGAAGGGAGCAACAACAAGTGTGGTCTAGGGGTTCGAGAGCGAAAAATTGCTTACATGCCCATGAAGGGGCGGGGTTCTTTTATAGACTTCATGAATGTGCGAGATTTTCTCTGAGAATCTCGAGATAACTACGATGGATCCTTCATGATCGGATGTCTTTCATATCTTTCCTTCTATGTTTCTATGGATCGCGGGCCCCTAATAAGTCACGGGCGACCCACGATCCTAACGGGGGAGATATCATTGGGGTCGGCAAGCCTAGCAAACCCCTAGAAGTCCATTGAGATCTCTTGGCCGTTACGAACGTCCTCCGATCTTTCCTCGCCCCGGGGGCGGCTCTCCGCCGCCGATCAGGTCGGTCTTCTCAGGGATTTGGGTCGTCGGAGCAGGTCCACGACCTGCCTGACCTATTCCCTGACCTAGTTCCCATCAAGGAGGTTGAGTCAGCTTGGTCTATCTTTAGAGCTTACACGCAGCCCGCGGACCGGGTTGGACAGGATCAGACGCGGTCCGTCCGGTCCGGTTCTTTGGGCCTCCAGGCCGGGCCTAGCCGGGTAGCTTTGTTGTACACGTGTCATCATCTGAACGGTGATTGAAAAACCCCTTCTATACTGCCTGCTAGTGACAAAAGTACTCTTGTGCATCACAATAGCTACTACCACATCACACGCACATGGACGCTATCACCATGGTATATTGGTCTTTTTTGTTACTGGAGTAGTCTAAGCTTGGCATTTATTAATACCTTACCCAAACTATTTTGTCGGTGATTTTATTAATTCATATTTGCTATCATTGATAATCTGCATGCATACTATTATAACAACTAATTGTCAACTTAAACAATAAGCTTTTATTATTCTTGTATGGAGTGGAACATATACATGTGGTTTTTAAATTTGATACAAATGGGAACTTAATTCGTGACTAATACGGAGAGCTTAAAGTTAGAGTATGATGACCTGGATCACTAGGCAATCCCTATGAGTTTCGTATTTTTTCCAAATATATCTGATAAAAATTTTATAATTTTTTATACAAAAAATCCAATAAACATGTCCCTTTGAGGCAACTCCATTAAAGTCCCTACGAATGACAAGTTCTTAGTAACTTTATTCTTTATCAGTGGTGCCTGTTTGCAACCAAGTACGCCATCGAGTTTGTATTTACACCAAATGTGTGTGCACTTGAACTTCTCCAAGGAGCTGAATAGGAATTCCACGTCGCTCTAAACATGTCCCCTAGTGAGTATATTCTTCTTTGGATAAAGTGCAATGTTATTCAATCATCCAGTTTTTCATCTGGATCGAGCCATTCTGGCGTGACGCATGATCACTGCCATCTATTTGCCTGCCAGTTGGGTTGCGTGCGTATCAGATATCAGGGGGGATGTCTGTGGTCATGTGTCACATCAGGATGACCTGATTTGCGTGGACAACAGGGTGGTCGAGGAGCATTTTTCTTGGATAAAACTAAGCAACTTTGCTTATCTGCTTCCACCTGCATATTTTTCACTCACTTAGTAAAGAATTGAAAGTTCATTTCTCACACACATCAACGGTAGGGGTGTAAACGGATCGGATATGGAGCGGATATCATACTATCCCTTATCCATATCCGCCCGGATAGTAAGTGCAACTATCCGAATCCATATCCTCTCAAAGTATCCGGATTCGGATAATATCCATATCCGTATTCATTATATAATATATGAACATTAATTGTGACTATATTTAATATTTATTATATAATATATGAACATAGTTTACTACAACTGACCAATATCAGGGCTTATAACATCGAAATTTTTTTTTACAAGCCTCAAATATGCATTTGGGAGGTCCAATAGCCATTTCAATAAATCCTAGGGATATTATATTCTAATTTGGTTTTTTTTTTATTCAATATTCTAATTTGGTTTAACAGGACACAACGCTTGCCATGATGTGTCTTACATCATGTGTTGAAGCAAGTCATGCTTGATATTATGGGTCACATCGAGTGGTGGGATCCATCACCAATGTTTCTAACAATATATCCACTTTGGTATTTACTACTTAGTGCAACTGTGCAACATAGCCAGACATTGAGATCCGTTCTTGGATCATAATACACACAAAAATATCAATTATATATTACCGGATACGGATATATGGATAGTCCATCTCGGATATGGATTCTTCGTGTCAAATATCTTAATATTCGTATCCGTATCCATTTTTATCGGGTATTAAAAAATCATATCCATATTTGTACCCGTTTTTATCGGATATTAAAAATGCTATATGAATCCGCAAAATTCGGATTCAAATATGGATCAGATTTAGATTTTTGAATATTCGTTTACACCCATAACCAAGGGATAGAGGATTTGGTAAAGCAACTGATGCTTGGATGAGGAGGTTGTGGTTTTAAAAGGATATCAATCAATTTACCTTCCAAAAAAAAAGAGAGGATATCAATCAATTTTAGATAATGATCGTAGCAAACTAATGCCCGTTGCTACCCTTTGCAGTCCACTATCCTTCCTCAAAGTGTGATCTAAAATTATTTGAATGTTGAAACTTAATTTTGCAATTTTTATTACTTATTATAAATAAATATATTTAAGTTTTATTTGGTAATAATTTTGCTAGTACTTGTATTCTAGGTATGAATAGCCAACAGAGATAAGAAATGTTTATTGATGTATACTTTAGTATAAATATGAGCTTGGTAAAGATCTAAAACTATTGTGCATCATAAACATACCATGAGATAAAAAATTGCTATTACTAATTTATTTTGATTCGTTTATAAAACTTTTTTGTTAGCAAAATATGAATCTAAACCAGTATAGTAAATTTCCTTCACTTTATGTTAAAATTTGTTTGCACAATTTGGGGTGTGTGTGTAGGGGGGAGGGTCACCTTGTACATGACTGCTAATGACAATGAGGTGAAAAAAGTGTCAGGTAAGTTAAGTGCATAGCAAGGATTTGGTATACATGTGTGACTGGAGATAGATGTGATGCACAAGATACTCCATTTCATATAGAGTTGTAGGAGAAAGGTGATTGATATAATAATTGATATTTTGTGTATTTTCACCCCTCCACAAGAAGGATTTCTAAAAAAAGAAGATATTTTTACGTGTTTTGAAAAATTGCAAGTTGGATAGATTTTGTGGATTTGAAAGATACAAGTGGAGAAAAGAGGGAGGGGTCATGATAAACTTGAGAGTTTTACCACCTATTTTCACATATTTTTTACATAATCTCATCAAAGTAAATGGTGAGCTATTTTACTAAATCTTTGGAGCCAAAATTTTCTTACCGTAAACATTAAAAAAGGTTGGATGTTGAGGTAGGCCATGGATTATCTAATTTTAAGTAGCAAAAGGATGTATAATTTTATATCTTTTGTAGGATAAAGCAACTATTTTTAATTTGAAGATCATTAGGCAATCATGCAATCCACCACATTGTTCACCACTGGAGGAGATGATAGGCCCAATTAATTTTATCCCAACAATATGCAAGAGTGTGTGAGTAAACAATGCAAATAAAGCACACTCCAATTGTGATTTTTTTTGGGTGATCATGCTAAATTATTACAAAGCACAGTTCTTTAGCAATGATCTCTAGAGAATGTTCAATTTATTTCTTCACCAAATAAAATAACTATTGGGGGAAAGCTTTAACCCCCCCCCCCCTTTTTTATTTTTATTTTTTTTAGATGAGATACCAAGGGGCAAAAAAAAGGAGTAAAATGTTCAACTCTTTGTTCAATGAATAGGCTCCATTATTTTTCTTCATTTTAACAATTACTTGTACAAGTTAATTTATACTAAAATTTCATAAAAAATTCCTTACCAAGATGCATAATATAGTATTTGACTGTAGGACTATTTTTCGGAGCTTCACATCTTGTTGTTTCTTCCATGTCAAATGGGACAATAATGCTTATGTCTGAGCTATACAGTTCTTATATATATATATATATATATATATATATATATATATATATATATATATATATATATATATATATATATATATATATATATATATATATATATATATATATATATATATATATATATATATATATATATATATATATATATATGGGAAATGAGTTCCTATGACATGTCATAGGGAGTACCCTATGACATATGGTGAGTTAGTAACCCTATAATTTTTAGAATGTTCTGAATTTTTATGAGGATGATCACCCTATCTTAGATAGGACCCCAGTAAAAAATCGGCTCATTCTAAAACTTCTAGAGGCATCAAATATGATTTTCAATTTAACGGTTAAAATGGATGGCCGATAAAGCTTCTAGTATTTGATGCCCCAACAAGTTTTAGAATGCTTTGATTTTTTGTGGACATTCTATCTAAGGTAAGGTGATCACCCTAAAAGAAATTCAGCATATTCTAAACATTCTAGCATTACTAATTCACCATATGTCATAGGGTACTCCCTATGACATGTCATAGGAACCCAGCCCTCTCTCTCTCTCTCTCTCTCTCTATATATATATATATATATATATATATATATATATATATATATATATATATATAGGGGCATGCTATAATGCAGTATGCGGTAAGTGTGGCACCGCACAACAACCGTCTGATGCACCGTTGCATGCATGCGATGCACACAGCGGGTGCATCAGACGACTGCGGTGTGGTGCCGCACTTACTGCATGCCGCATTATAACATACCCCTATATATATATATATATCTATATAATATATATATATATATATAGATATATATATATATATAGATATATATATATATATATATATATATATATATATATATATATATATATATATATATATATATATATATATATATATATATATATATATATATATATATATATATATATATATATATATATATATAGAGAGAGAGAGAGAGAGAGAGAGAGAGAGAGAATATGGGGTATGAGTTGACAGCCCATTTGCTCAAATGGGCTGTCAGTCGGTAGCTGTCCGATTGGATCGATCAAACCATCCAATTTTGTTTTTAAAAAACAGTTGTAAAATAGATGTATTGATTTTTATTTTTTTACATTATCTCTCTCTCTCTCTCTCTCTCTCTCTCTCTCTCTCTCTCTCTCTCTCTCTCTTTCACGCGCGAGCAGGCCACCTACCCGACCTCCACTCCCGGCGCCGGCAGCCACCTTCTCCTCCCCCTCCGGCGTCTCGCTCCTCCCCGACCAGGCTGCACTCCGGCAACCCCTTCCTCCTCCCCCTCCGGCGTCGCGCTCCTCCCCGACCAAGGTCCGCTCCGGCAGCCCCTTCCTCTCGCGCGAGGAAGGAGGAGATCAGAGGAAGAAGGGGGAGGTTGGGGCTGGATCGGCGCCGCCGGATCTCGCCGGTGGTCGCGAGAGGAAGGGGCTGCCGGAGGCCTCCGATCGGGGTTTGCCGGCGCCGGGTGTGGAGGTCGGGGAGGTCCGAGTGGTCCGGAGGTGGGCTAGAGGTCGGGTAACACAGCTGTATTACAGCTGTGCTGTAATACAGCTGTAACACAGCACAATCACAGCCCTTTACTCTTTGATGATCAAACGGTTAATATTGACAGCTCAAATAAAATATAGGCTGGCAGCTCACCTCCCGTTTTCTCATATATATATATATATATATAAAGATCACTGTTGTAAATAACCATAAAGATGTGAATTTGATAAGTAAAATCTTGATAGAAAATTTAAGAATGAAAATCTTTAAAACCCCTAATCTATGTAAAATACATGAAAATGCAGACCAATTGCTTCATTCCATTCTACATCCTTTGATCAACTATGGTCTACCAACTATTCATCACTTTCTAGAGATATCTACCTTTCCCCCTCTCTCTCTTTCTCTCTCTCTCCACATGTATTAAAGCCCTCATTTCCCCACTGATAGATCCACTCCATTCCTTCTTTTAAGTATTGTGACTGATGATACGCAATAAAGGCAATATCAAAACACGATAGAATTGGAAAATTTGCAGCAACATTAATAAACCAAAAAAAAATCTGTTATTCACCCCAAATCACTTAACCGAAGGGTCGACCAGAACGCCGTTGCATCCAATCACATGTCAAACTTTAGCGAGCGATTTGGAACAAAAGAAACTACAGGGGTTAAGTGTTTTTGAGTTAAATCTCAGGGGGGCAAAGTGTAATTTACCCTAAGTAGCATTTTCCTCCCCTCCGATGCTTGCAGTGCTGCAGATATATAAAAGGCCCACAGAGCAAAAAAAATCTGAGCAGAAGGGAAATATTATAATTGGAACTCACCCATCGCCACCAAATCCCTATCCCCCCCTCCCCTCTCCTTCTAATCGCTCTTCCTCTCTCTTCAAGTTCTCTCTCTCTCTCTCTCTCTCTCTCTCTCTCTAAGGTCACAATCTTTTTCTGTTTAGGGTTTCGTTTAGCTTACGAGAATTTTAATTAAAAGGGCTGAAGGGCCCTTGAACATGAGCTCTGGCGTCTCCTCTCTGCTCTCAGATCTAACAACCCGAGAGAACCCTAACCCTAAAATCCGATATAAGGACCGCTCTGTTCGTATCCATTCTCTGCAGAGTTGAAAGGGTTTTGGTGTTAGCGGAGTGGGGAGGTCGGATGGGGGGGCTTGACGGGGAGGTCGGGATTCCGGGAATCCCCGGCCACGGCCACGATGACGGGTTCGAGGGATTGGGCGACGGTGCATCAGGTCAGTTCTTGATTCCCTCTCGCATCTGTCTTTTTGGGAATTCGGGTTCTGTTTGCTCTCTAGATCTCGTTCTGTGGCATTTGGTGGAAGGATCCGCACTTACTGCCGGGCTTTATGGGTTCTTTTACTGTCGTCACCGAATTCGGATAGTTTCTTGTAAGCTAGCACAGTTCGTGAATTCTCAATTGGTTTTGGTTCTGTGGAAAGTGATGAATTGGGTTTGCTTTAAAGGTTGAGATGTTTACGAGTCTTGGTTAAATGGGTGACATGATTTTATCTTTTTTTTTTAGAAAAACGATCATTTCTTGCTCTTAATTGGGTTCTGAACTGGATTTAGTGTATGTATATCGACTTATAATGAGCTTGACATATCGACACACCCTACTAGCGAGTCAGATAGATACCTGAGCTTGAAAATTCAGTTGATTTACGCCTTTTTGACTTTCCTTCTTCAATTTGTGTCGCCGGTAGTGAGCGTTCTGGGGTAAGGTAAGCTTGGATTAGTTTTTTTTTTTGTGCAGTTTATGTTTCGCAATGGTGTCTAGATCCCTTCCAATGCATCCTCAAAAGTTATTATTGTTCTCAGTCCTATGTATATCAGCATGTATCTGAAGTAGCTAAAATGGGTTCAATTTGGTTATTCAACTCACATAACGTTTGCTTGTAGGGGATTTGAGGTGCTGTTCTCATAACACATATTAATTTTTATTTTCCTTTGGATACATTCAACATTTATACTAGTTTGTTCTGTCTATGTTGTTCTTTGATTGTATCCGTAAAATGTTGAAGCTCATTCTTCTGTTTTGATTTTTGTTTTTTTGCAGTTGACACTCGGTTTGATGCGTCACAATATGCGTTTTTTGGTAAGGATGTTATGGATGATGTTGAGTTAGGGGGGTTAGAAGACGATGCTGGTGATAATGCTGGCTTAGTTGGGATTGAAGAAGAGGACTACCCGTATTCTGATTCTGGGGACAGAGAAGAGGTGACTATATACTTTTGCAATCTTATATCTGTATGGCTTACTTAAGTTCATATCATTGTATCAATAGTAATCGTCTAGCGGAGGTTGACTTTATTATTTCCCTTAATAGTGTACCCGAACGATTTTTGTTTTGTGCATTCATATTTTTTTTCTGCTCTTGGTTTTTAGTGATGAAACCTTATCCTCTGTGATGTTGCTTTTCATCTGTTTGTATGACCATGAGTGGATGCCTCTTATTTTGAAAATTTGATCAATTAAAAAAATAATAATCTGAGCCCACCCATTTATATTTTATCAGGACTACCCATTATTTTCATGACTTATCATCAGAAATATAAGCCTTTCTTTTTATTCTAGCCTTGTCAAATATTGATTGAACATGTGACATGTCCACATTGTCTAAGTTTCTTCTCCATTATCTGTTTCTAGTATTGGTTCTACTAATTATGCAAAGTATTGGTCCTATGCTACGAACCTATATTTGTAATCGAAGTAACTGTTTATGTCTATCCCTTGTTCAATGCATCTTCATCTTTTGTAGTTTGAACTTTGATGCTTATATGTCGAATTTCATGCATAGGATTCCTTGGTATTGTATCCTAATAGAAATTTTCTCCTTTGATGATTTCAGTTGGTGATGAGTGCACTAGCATCTTAGGTTTTTATCTTATGTCAGAATAATCCTTTTGATTACTCTATTGAAGACATCACAAATAAGTCTGCCACCAAAGAGGAACATCAGAGGTTTCTTTTTTTTTATTTCATATTTTCAAAAACAAGATATGAGGTTGTAGATGGAATTAGATGAATTTAGTGTCAATTAAATACCTGTAATGTTATTAATTGATCTCTTGAGATAAACGAGGTTATATGTGGAATTAGAGTGAGGTCGATGAAGTTAAGGAGTAGTGTTCACATTTGTATTTTTGATGGAATTTCAATCAGGAGAATTAGGGGCTATATACGAACATAGTTCTGTTACGGTTGTGATTTAATGTAGCCTTTCTCTTTCTTAGGTGCTTAAGATTAGATTTAAATCAAATTCCTTAAAATATCAAAATCTATTCCCTGTTAACAGGATGATCTAATATATATTGATGAGGCTTCTTGATGGGGATCAAATGAAGACTCCCCAGTGGAGGCATTGCAGAGGATGATCAAAGCTTTAGTTCACTTCAGACGGATCTAGATTCAGACAACGTTTGATGGGTCATTCATTAGGTTTTGGGTTTATTTCATGTAATGGGCTTTTGGGTCTTTACTCTTTAGTTATTGGGCTTTAGTTTATTTCGGTTTTCTTTAAGTGAGAGCTTATAAGGGCACCCCATAATAACCCGACTTCACTCGGTATTTGTTAAGGGCAACCCAAGAGAGGAGGATGTGGCAACTGTTCACGTATGAACGAAACGTCCGTACGTTTTGTTTTGTCCGTCCTCTCTCTCTATCTCTCTCACTCTATAAAAGCATATGTAATCTTAAGGTTTGGTAATATATGCTATTGAAATAATAAAGAGAGCTTTCTTGAATTGATTGTGCTTGTTTTTCTTCGGTTCTTGAAGATCGCAAAGAATCCAAAGACCCGGAGGAAGTCCGGTGGGGTGCGAGGCGTCCTTATCTTCTTCTTTGTCAATCCTCTGTCTCTTACCTAGAATTCATCATCAACTTAAGCCTTCGCAAATCCCTTGCTTTTCATCAACTTCCACTAGTAAAACGCTGGAATCGATCACAACTGAACCTTAGAATCCATCGCAATCGCCTCAAATCATCTCCGAATTCCACGAAACTCCCCCAATATCCTTCAATCTTGTAGTACCAAAAGACCCAATTTCGACGACCGAATTGAATCCCAAATGAAGCCAAACTTTAAATTCGGGCACCTAGTCCAGATTTGGGGAAAACCCTAAAACCCTTGTTTTCCTTATCTGAATCTTACAAAATTCAGACCATTGATCCCTCATCCATAAACCTATAATCACTCCAAATTTGAGATTGGGCGTTCTTCATCTTCTTTCCCTATGGGGGTGATGAACCCCCCCCCCAAGGTCCGGATCCTTCTGTTGGGCGAGGGAGGGAAGGGTGCAGTGAAGGGGGTCAAGATGGTGTGGATTCATGGATGGATGAGGAGGATTTCCATCCCCCTCAAGCTCCAAATCTGGGGGATTTCATTGCTGCGGGCTCCATTCATCCTTCAGCCAAGGGACGAAGAGGAGGAGTGCGTTCCTCTTCTTCTTCTTCCGGGAGATCAGTCCAGGGTGCGGGAGATCTGGGATCTAAGGCTGCTGGAGTTGGGTCGTCGGGTACACGTTCATCCGGACCCAGATCTGGTGGATCGAACTTCAGAACTGGTGCGGGTGCTGGGATCGGATTGCAAGAGGACTTCAGATCGGGCTCTTCTTCTGGTGGTGCAGCAGCTGCGGTGGAGAGTGCTTCCCGTGGTGCAGGTGCAGCTGGAGCGGATCGTGTCCACCCAAGATCGGGTTGTAGCACTGGGGTAATCCCCGATTTTAGTGCTGGGTTGGGTATGAATGATCAGCTGGAGTTGGGGGATCCGAGCTCCTTCCCCCCCCCCCCCCCCTCAGTTTTTCACCTCACAGCCCCCGTTCCTCCCCTCAAGTACCGGTGGGTGATAGTGATGGTGCACCGGTTGGATTTTCTTTTATTGCTGCAGCTTCATATAGAGCAGACCAGGTGTTTGTGGGAGTGCTGAGAGAGGTAACATTGCTGTGAATGAGAGTGGTAACAGTTCTGCAAAACAGCATTTGCAGTCTAGTGGCCTTGAAGTGTTTGCAGAAATGCCCGATCCAAGCCAGACTGCAGGTAGACCTGTTGAAGGTTCCCGTGCAAATGCTTGGGCTCCTCCTCTATTCCAAGTACCTCCATTGCTCCCGCCAGAAAAGTTGAGGTTGCACTATGTTAAGCCGGGGATGTTCGAAGCGCAAAAAGTAGCGATTTTGCCGAGGGCTGATTTAGAAGCTAATGGAAAAAAAATGGGAGCACACTCTTGTTGGGTTCGTCCTAGGGCGTCGACCGTATTATTTACATCTCAAAAATTATGTTATGCGTGCTTGGCAACCAAAGGGAAAGTTGGAGATCCTGTCGAGAGAAAATGGAGTTTTCTGGTTTAAATTCGAGTTAGCTTCCGATTTTACTCGAATCCTTGAAGGGAAGATTTGGCATTTTGAAGGCCGTCCATTGATTTTGAGGAAATGGGCTAGAGGGATGTGTAGTGAGAGGGAACTGATTTCATCAATCCCTATTTAGGCAAACTTCCCTAATCTTGAAGGGGATTTGTGGATTGAGGATATGCTGAGTAGACTGGGTAGTATGTTTGGCACCCCCATATACATGGACCAAGCTACCGCAGGAGGTACGAGGGCACTTTTTGCACGGATCTGTGTGGTTGTCAATGTGGAAGACTCGCTGCCAAATAGAGTTCAAGCTAGAGACGAATTTGGTAGGCTTCTTTCTTGGCAGTCGGTGACGTACGATTGGATTCCCACAAGATGCAAGGCTTGCAAAAGCTTTGACCATAGTGATAACACATGTACTAAACATCCCAAGGTGGCCAAGACTCTGGCTCAAACATGGCAACCAAAGGTGTCGGCTGGAGCTCACAGTGTGAGGATTGCATCCTCCGCTAAAGGTAAATCTATTCTTGAAGAAGGGTGGCAAACAGTTGGAGGAGTTCACAAAAAGGTACCTCCAACACCTGTGGTGGATCCTAGCATCATGGCTTCTAAATCTCGGTTTGCTATTTTAGAGGATGTTGGTCAGGAGGAGCAGGAGGATGGAGCTGAAGGAGCTGCTGGAGAGATCCTAGTCCAAAGCAATATTGGCATTGCTGTTGCTGATGCAGCAATTGCCAGAAGTGTTGTAACTGTAGAGGCAGTACCTGATGCTGTAACACAGCCTGGTGGTGATGTTACACAGCTTGTGGGGGCTACTGTTGCCACAGTTGTTGTTACGCAGAGTACTGTTGCTGTTATACCTGGGTTCTGCAGTGCTGTTGTTGCAAAACCTGATGGTGTTACACGAGTGGGTGCTGCTGCTGAGGCTGTTAATGTTGGTGCCTGATCTTTGTGAGGCAATTGCTGCTGTTACAACTGGTTCCAGTAGTAATGTTGCTGCAAAACCTGATGTTACACGAGGTGGTGCTGTTGCTGAGACTGTCAATGTTGCTGTTGCTATTGTTGCTGCAGAAGAGTGTGAGGCTAATGCTGTTGTTACACAGGCGGGTCAGGAAGGGAGGGCTGATGTTACGCAGGCTGTAAGGCCTAATGCTGAACAGCAAGAGACGACTGTAACACCAAATGTTGCTGATGGAGTACTTGATGTTACACTGCCTAAGGATGCTGTTACGCAAGTAGAGGCTGCTGATGTTACGCAAGTTGAGGCTGTTGTTGAGCGGCAAAAGGTTACTGTTACGCAAGCAGAAAGTATAGCTAGCGAGGGAGGGGGGGTTCCGATTGTCCTCGCTATTGCTAGTGGGAGTGGGGTTTCTACTTGTGGTACTAAGTATACTACTAGACAGAGCCTTCGAGAAGGAAGCCCCAGCCTTTCAATTCCTACTATTCAACGAATTCATCGGAAGAATTTGGCTTGGAAGGTAGTGGGATTAGCGAATGATCCGGCGTCAGTTGTTCTGCAGGATTTCGGTGGTGAAGCTGGGGTTGTTACAGATCGAGTGGAGGAGGCAGGTGATGCCCATCCCCTGGATTCCTTTGATCAGTACAAGCAACTGCCCCCCCATCTTGCCAACCGGCCGTCATTCCTTACCATGCCGAATCCAATGATTGCGTCCCGAGATAAAGAAGCTAGGCCAAAGGGACAATCTGATAGGGTTACGAGGAGTAGGGGGGCTAGCTAGCTAATGCGTTCAGATATCTGCTGCTCTGGTTCACTGGTGTTTGTGTTACTTTTTTCTTTAACTTGAGTGTTGTGTATTTCCTCTAGTCCGGGGGCTACCATGTTGGTCTGCCCCTAGTGCGATGAGGTAGGGTTTCTTGTTGTTGTGGACTCTTTGGTTGTGTGGTCTGCTTGCTCATTCAGAGACAAGCCGTGTCCTGTAATTGCCTTCATTTTCCAGCAATAGATTAGTTTTTACCCTTCAAAAAAAAAAAAAAAATCACTCCAAATTTCGTCCCATTTGATCATTGCACCTAGATCAAATCCTCGTAATATAGCTTGCTGCCATTAAAATCTGCACTATGCGAGGAGGATTCAGAATTGATCTACAAGCTATTCGACAACAATTCGTGTTGTGACAACCCCGGGCTCGGCACGAAGTGCGACGAGGAGTTTGGTGGACCTTTGCGATTATCCATCCAATCAGTCCATCCGAGGATCTTCTAAGGGGAGTTTCTAATTTTGATCTATTTTTTATTTGAATATCTTGAGCTTATGTTGAATATCTTTAGTAGATCTTATAGTTGTCATTGTTTCTTATTAAAAGTTAATATCAACAAATCATATCATTGCGAAGCATATAGATCATTAATCATTGGATTTAGGGATATTTAATGATTGCATCATCGCATATAGAACTTAGGTTGCTGGATCGTATCTTTGCTTGCATCTCAGAGCATCATAGTCACCCTTTATTAGTTGTTTTTCGGTTCTTGAAGATCGTGAAGAATCCAAAGACCCGGAGGAAGTCCGGTGGGGTGTGAGGCGTCCTTATCTTCTTCTTCGTCAATCCTCCATCTCTTACCCTAGAATGCATCAACTTAAGCTTTCGTAAATCCCTTGCCTTTCATCAACTTCCGCTACTAAAACGCTAGAATCCGTCACAACTGAACCTTAGAATCCATAGCAATTGCCTCAAATCATCTCCGAATTCCACAAAACTCCCCCAATATCCTTCTATCATGTAGTACCAAAAGCTCCAATTTCTACGACCGAATGAATCCCAAATGAAGCCAGACTTCAAATCCGGGCACCTAGTCCAGATTTGGGGAAAACCCTAAAACCCTTGTTTTCCTTATCCGAATCTTACAAAATTTGGACCATAGATCCCTCATCCATAAACCTATCATCACTCCAAATTTCGTCCCATTCGATCATTGCACCTTGATCAAATCCTTGTAATACAGCTTGCTGCCATTAAAATCTGCACTATGCAAGGAGGATTCAGAATTGATCTACATGCTATTCGACGACAATTCGTGTTGTGACAACCCCGGACTCGGCACGAAGTGCGACGAGGAGTTTGGTGGACCTTTGCGATGAATATCCATCCAATCAGTCCATCCGAGTATTTTCTAAGGGTAGTTTCTAATTTTGATCTATTTCCCTATTTGAATATCTTAAGCTTATGTTGAATATCTTTAGTAGATCTTATAATTGTCATTGTTTCTTATTAAAAGTTAATTTCAACAAATCATATCATTGCGAATCATATAAATCATTGGATTTAGGGATATTTATTGATTGCATCATCGCATATAGAACTTAGGTTGCTGGATCATATCTTTGCTTGCATCTCATAGCATCATAGCCACCCTCTATTAGATGTCCTGCATCTTATTTGGTATAATAGTCTAGGTTTATCCTATGGCAACTCGAGCGAGTCAGTTGTATAAAGAACATATGACTAATATACAGAGAGACGATCTGTTAGATGAAATCTGCCAAAAGATTTAGGTCTTAGAAACTGAATTGAAAATTTCTAATGCGCATTACACAATTAGATGCATCAATCCCATTGAAAATCCTAATTCTGCCCCACATGTTACTACACTAGGAGGGGAAAACATCATGGATGGGAACAATAATAGGGCACCAGCTACAGAAGATGAGGCCTCAGGTAATAGTCCGTCAAATCAACATGAGAGAGCACATTATACATAGGTCCCTAGGGTTCACATGCACGACATGAGAGCACAAGCTCCACCCCGAGGCCTGAGCACATCATCATGCTCAAGCGCCTTCTGCGCATCATGCACCTCACTGGGATGCGAGAGAGGATGATACCGGGATCAATTTTGGACACTTCTTAGAGGTCAACTGTTCACAATCATGTACCTGTGCCATCGTGTCTTGGCCTTGGATGCCTACGTTGAGTCGCCTTGTGCTGGTAGGACAGTGATGCCACTTAGCGGGACAAGACTTGACTTCAGGGCCTTAGTAATAGGTGTTTAATTTTATCACCCACAATAGCCCTTCTTGGCTGGGCCTTTGGAGGTCCTAGGTGCCTAAAAACCTAAGCTGCCACTGTATACATGCAACTAGTCAGATCGGGGTTGTGCCTCTTAAAAGATTGTTGGTTTGGCTAGGCTGATGGAGAGCCAGAGCTCAAGTAGGTTGATAAGAGGTTGTGATACGTGGTTGCGACGATTCTGCCAACATCATTTTAGCTGTGCTTAGGTCATTGATTGTCATCTCGATATGGCCATGTATGCATGCAACTTGTCATTTCAGGGTTGTGTCTCGGAGTCTCCTTAAAGACTGTAGGCTTTGTTGGCTATGGAGAACAAAAGCTCGCATTGCTCGATGAGAGGTTGTGATATGTTGTTGCCACACACCCCTTGGGTCTGCTTAGGTTGTTGGTTGTCTTATCCGTCTGATTTTGGGGCATCTCTTGTTTGATCCTCGTGGTTGTTATTCGAATGGTCACTGGGCACAATGTTGTTTAAGTCACATGGTGACGTTATCAGAGGGCGATTGGTTTGAGGAGCATGGGAGATGAGGGCTTGTGTGCCTCTGATCTAGCTACACACGTCTCTCGAGGTTTGGAGCATTAAATTTGGATGTGTGGCACCTCGATTTCATGTTTCTTTTCGTATAGGCCGACCTTTCACCTTATCTTTCTTTTTCTTCGGAACTCTGTTTTGCCACTACCTCCCGTCGCTCTGACTTCTGTCATGAGTTTTTTCTTGGAGAAGATCGATTCTCACCATCATTCTATTGATGAGTTGAGAAGCAAATACATCGCCAATGACGATATCGGGCTTCAATACACTTTTCTTTGTGAGCTGCCTTCTGAGCTAGGTGGGACTTACGTCCATGTCAGTCAGCGCAAAGCGAGGTTGTGGCTTCCTTTTCAGCCGTTTGTTGTGGAGTTCATGAGTAATGAGTAAGATGTGTTAGCACAGATGGAGGATCCTTTAATGTTTGAGGTCTTGAAGGAGCTTGAGATTGGTGTCATGTTTTCGTACCTCCTTTGGAAATACGAGGCCCAAGGCTCCATCTACTTTGTTCCTAGCCTGTTGTACGTCCAAAAATAGGATGTCAAGGCTCCATCATCTTTGTTCTTTTGGGCGCCACTTCCTTTGGTTAAGAAGTAGTTGCCAGTGGAGACACTCCTTGTATGTTGGCATGACGTTCATGCTGTAGTGGTGATCCTATGAAAGCTCTAAGTTGTTATATCTAGTTTAAACATCTATTATTTGTTAGGAAGAAGGGTACCAGTAAAACCTAGAAGCACATATATCTCTGATTTTGGGTCCTATAGGCTAGTGCTTTTGTAAGCAATAGCTGATCCATTGTAGAAGTAGACTTGCTTTACTATTAGTCTATTAACTGCATGCTGATTGCTCATCCTTACGATGGATGTTACTGATTTCTAGCTTATTGGATCAGTGATGATGTACTGTTGTTCTGTAGATGGATTTTCTTTACCCCTTGGTGTAGCAGATCTTCTGGACAGAGAAAATCACACAGCCTTTTTATTTAAATGTTTAGAAGTAATATATGTTTTTTGTAGTAGCGTTGTTTAATTTTTTAAATATTTCATCATAAATATGGGTGTATAGTTTTACAGAAGGCTGAACTCTCTTTTTTAACATGGACCGATGTGTTGGATTTACAGGGTGAAGGAATAAATTCCTTATCTGATATGGACGATCTTGCAGGCACTTTCTCAAAGGTCATTTTTTCTCCCTCTATAAATTCATTGCTTCTGGTCATGCAATTCCTATATTTGGCTGTACAAAAAGGGAACTTTGAATTTTGTAAGTGGACAAATAGGTAGCTCCAAATTCATCACATTTATCCCATGGAAGGAGTTGAGGATGGCAAAAGCTGTAAATCAATTCATCTCATCTCTTGCCCATATATGGTGGTGTAAATTTATGGCCCAACAAGGCCTTTACAATGAAAAGCGAGCCTTATGTCAATAAATTCGGTTGGGTAGGGCTCGATATTTGAATTTGTAAAGCTCCATAGGAAATTGAGCAAAATCTATGCCCCTCCTAGCGAGGTCATTGAAGGAACTATTTAGCCACACAAAACTAAAGGTGAAGCAAGTTCTTAGATGCGTACTACCAATTTATGTTTAGACCACTATGATAGAGTTGAAGTTATTGGCGTCAAGGTGGATATAGAGGAAGATTAGTTGGAGTGCTTTTTCTTGATAACATATGAAGGTTATAATAGGGGTGAGTAGTTGTTTCATTCATGAATATATGCTCATGCTATTTGGTTTAGCAATAACTGATTAAATTTTGCATTAGGTTTTCACGACTCTCAGGACTCACCAATGTTTGCTCACAAGCTAATTGCGCCATCCAAGGAGTTTAAACAGTTTAAGACCTATGCACTTCCACATTATGTATTCACATTATTTGTCATTTTGATGTTAGAGCTGATTTTGGATTGTAATTAGCAGTATAGAGATGAAGGCAATTCTCTGTAGCGAATCTTGCCTTCTACCCTCTTTGTCTAGGCTTTCCTACTCTAGAGGAGCTTTGGAGTTTACTTCCTGGTAGCATGACCTTAAACTGTATAATCAACATGGTAGGTCCGACCTACTTGAAATAGGCTCTTTAGGTCTCTTCGCATACTCCTCTCTTGCCAAGCTACTTTAGTCAGGTGTTCGACATCAGTCTTAGAGGGTTGGCGTTAAGTTGAAATCAAGTCGGAAAATTTTTGTCAATATTTTATGGAGCCTTCTTAGTTAGAATTGTGCTCTATAGTAAATAGTTGACCCTTTTTTGATGGGAAAAGACTTGGATCGTGATGAAGATGATAGAACACAAATTTCCTTGTTTGCTTAAAGGATATTGTATTGGTAATTATAGCTTTCAGCATCTGGCCATGATATTCTCATCCTTTGAGGATAAACTTAAGCTTGCATGCTTTCTCCTATCACGATCTATATTCAATCTATGCAAATTTATTAAGCATTTCTTATTTGGCCGCATTATCTAGTTCTGTATGTAAAAACTGTCTTACTGATCTCCAACGTAGTGCTAGTTGATACAACAAAGATATGGTCAAATGATTGGAATTATGTAGGAAACTTTGGAAGTCAAGTGTCTCGAAATTAGAAGCAAAATGGAGTATATGGAGTGCAATTTTAATGAAAATAATGATAACAAATTCTTTTTACAATTGATGAATCCAAGACTGATTATTTTGCTATATGGTGATGTATCTAGTAGAATTAGGGTTAGTTCGATAAAATGAAGAGGAGCTTCGGAGGTGCTATGCCTTTAAAAGACTTGGGTAAATTTTTTAAGACAACAACTATGCTGCAATGTTATATGGTTCAGAATGTTGTCATAAAGAGTTCTCAAGCATATTGCAGATATGAGATTGTTGAGGTGGATGTGAGGCAAAACTAGGATGTATAGAGTGAGGAATGTGTATATATTCAGGGAATTGTTTAAGTTGTATCCATTGAGGACAAGATGATGGAGGACAAATTAATATGCTATAAACATGTGCAATGAAGTGCAGAGAACCCCTATAAGGAGAAGGTCTCAGATTACTGCGGAAGGGTCAAAAAGGAGGGGGAAGTCCTAAAATAACAATAATGGTAGTTGCTATAAAAGAGACAAAGCTTTACAATAATGATAAACCTCACTTGAAATGACTGACAAAGAAGGGTTCTTATAGCCGACCCTAAATAGATGGGACAAGGATCGATGGTTATGGTTTATTGTTATTGATCTCCAACATCTTTATTTTTTTCCCATACATTTGTCTTCCTAATTAATCTTAAATGCCAGCTGGATGATGATGGCTGGCTGCTATCGATCTTGCCGTGATGCTTGCTATAGGCTGTTGATGAATTTTATCTATCTGCATTCATGTGAATTTTTTTCTTGTAAGCAGCACCCATTGCCCAGATATTGTCTGACCGTCATCCACATGATTGGTTTTACCGTTTTCTTTTTTTAACTAGAACAGCTTGCATTTGAGTTTTGTTACACCAATCTATAAGGTTACATCTGTTCGAAAAACTAATATGCTTTCATGTCAGTTAAGATGCTACTTCCATTCTACATTTGAAATTATAGTTAACATATTTTATTGTCATACGTTAATCCATTCAGGAATACTTGAAGAACAATCTGTTTCTTCTTTATGCGGGTCTTCTACTGTAGTGTCAATTTTAATGTTCATGTTGGTAACTTTCTTAGTGATGGTTAAACATTTTTTTTTCTTCTCTCAGTTGAACAAAGCTATTGGCGAACCAAGGAGCACAGGAGTTATTGGTGGTAGAGGATCTTTTTCTAGAGAAGGTGAGTAGTGTCTTAGTACATTTTAGTGCTGTTCTTCATTATTCTTGCATTTGACTAAAGAGAATGTGAGGACCCTCGTGATGCGGTCTGTTGAATTGCTGGTTAGATCAAGTTTAGTGTTCAAATGGGTCTTACATATTTGACTTTTGTTTTAGGGTGTGTTTTAAGTATCGTTATTGTTGTCAGTATTGCCAAGTTGCACGGGGGGAAAATCAACGATTTATCGCTTATTTGTCGTCATTATCGTTAAAACATAGGGAAAAGATAGAAAATAGGTGAAACAATGGGCAAATGAAACGTATTTTTTTTTGGATCTTTTCTATATATCCCTATAGGATATATAGATGCACCATTATGATAAAATAATACGAAAAACAGTCATTTACTTTGGAGGACACACAATTTAGGCTCTATAAGATGAGTGTGTGAATGGTCTGACACTTTGTGTGAACTGTCAGATACTTGAACGCTGTCTGTGAATTAAACAACCACAATAACACACACTATGCAACCCATGAAAACTTATGAATCCCAATTAATTTTATGTTAATTTCATGATAAGCATAATGCATCACATCGAACTTGATGCATCACCTATTCATCATGTAATCTTGTTGAAAATATAAAGAGAAACAAAAGAAGATTTGAAAACATACCTCAACATAGAGGCTTGGAAAACCCCCAAATCTGTGAAGGGAAGCCTCGTATCCACTAAGAACAACAATTGGAAGTTCAAATTTTGTTTAGAAACTTAAATCTAATAAAAAATTTGATGAAAAGGGGAAAAAATGGGGCAAAGAGGCTCTCTTGGCGATAATGAGGCGACACGGGCGACCTTCTCCCTCTTGTCGGCATTTTTTTATGTGCTTGGGCCCAATTTATCACCAAAAATGGCGATAAATTGATGATATGGGCGATAACGAGCGATAATATGGCATATGGGTGATTTATTTACGATAAATAGTCGATAATTCTCCGGATTCCCCAAAATAGGAAAATTTTGGCTGAAATCGTATTAGTGCCCGGCGATAAGGCAATTTATCGCCGATAAATCGCCCATTATCAGCAATATTAAAACCATGGTTTTAGGCTATATTTCGATTGTTTTCTTCTTTTTCTACAATTTTGGCTATTATGAGTTCCTTCTGTACAATCTCAATATTTCATGAAACCCTTTTGAGGCGTTAGACCGCTAGTCAGAAAGCTAAATCTAGACCTCACAACTTTCTATTTTAAGTGCGCTCAAATTAATTTATCGAGCTCAAAGTTTGAAAATACAATTTGATTAGATACTTAATTTAATGTATTAGGGAAGTGTCGGTCTTTTGTGTTGAGAAATCTTAGGAGTGATCGGTTGAGGAGGAAAGGTCTTGATTTATAAAAGAGTTTTAACTGATAAGATCAACTCTACAAATATTTTTGGTCCATCAACAACATTATTTAGTGTTGGTGATGACTAATGAAGTTAATTATATTTTCCTCTGATTGAGGACTCAAGCCCATGATTGGA